>QNGE01005690.1:13000-36339 GCA_008508345.1 Paragonimus westermani
GACGATCGGGCAACCTGATCATTGCTCACAAGCGAGAGTGGTTGAGCGTTCAGGTTTGATCACTCGGTCGTGCCTAATGTGAGGTCAATGGCGCAGTGGTTAACACGGTTGCCTCATGATTGGAATGTCCGGAGTTCAAATCGCGGCCGTGGTAAGGATATGCACTACTGACGAGCTCTAATGAGAGCGAAGCTCGAGTCTAGTGCTTCTTTTCGAAAGCCACCGGCTGGCTGGAAAGTCTATCTGAATGCGAACACTGCGATCAATGTGAGTGATGGTCAACTTGAAAATAAACCAAATCCCCGACTACTCATCACTACTCACATATACATTTGGCGGATGACGCCGGACATCACGGCTAACTTGACTGGTTTCCAGCCTTCCCCTTCGAGTCGTACATTTACCACATCAAACGTATGCTGCACTCCCCAAGCAATCCGGCAGCCCAGTTATACCGCAGGTGGAAAGAAGTGTGTACTATGGCCAAAGTGATTAAGACTGATCGAGCACTGTATGTTGAAGGCCACAAGAATGGATGCAAATACGGAAGTTACACCTCAAAGGTCCATTTCTTTCAAACGTTAGTCCTAATGGTGTAATCATTGCACACTAACTGCTCCACCTTATTTTGGACACTAACACTATTGATGTGAACCAACCAATCCTTTTTTGTAAACGTTTCGAGGTTACTGCTGACTTTCAGGTGCTTGGCATCCCATAGTCCACGTTGTTCACATTTCAGGTAAACGAAACCAACGATCGTGTGTACCGTCTGTTTCTTTCCGGCGTATTCTGTAAATGTGTCCTCTTCACTTCGACATCAATTTCACTTGTAATACCGCTTTTGCACGCGTTTGACGAAACGCCAATAAGCAGGAACCAATAAGACGTGCTTGTAAAATTTTACTCCGCTGACGTGAACAATGTTACCTGAAACTTACAAGAACCTTTCGACTTTCAGATATGGATAGACCAAAGTGACACTGCGGAGTTAAAATTGAGGCCGACGACAACGAAGATGTTGCCGTTATCAGCAGCAGCTGACTGGATGCTGCTGGAAAAACAGCGGTTTTACCACGGCTGTCTGGAACTGCGTATTACAGATATGCACAGAAACACTTGCAGCCGAGTACAGACGATCCGAATTTACTAGTTACCATACTGGTGACCACAATTAAGTGAAGCCATTATATAACAAACATAGCTATATTTCATTGCAGTTGACTTTAAACATGCCAGGGAAATGGAATTGCGGTGCACATCCGGTAATCTGCCTTCCAGCGACGATGCAATAAACATGGGATTACCCGCTAAACGTCCGATGTAAGTTGATTGTTGCTGTTCTTTAGCCAATCACCAATAAACGACCGAGGTTCACGGGCGATGACGGTGAAGTGGACGGCGGTGTAAACAGAAGGAAGTTTGAGCCTACTCTGATGAGTTATTCAGTTCCATCATGTAGCTCCATCGGCTGCATCACTCACAGTGTATAAACCATCATCCACAACGACACTGGTGAGGAAACCTCACTTGCAGGAAATGGCTTAGAATGAAAAACCACTAGGAATGATCTGCAAGATTTCCGTTCATCTTTTCTGAATGCCCTAAATGGTAACAGCGTGTTTTGCACCTAATACAATTCCTCAGAGGTAGCTCACTTTATCACTATGCAAATTAACTCATTAGGGGCAAACATGGAACGGATGACTGCCGAAATAACGCGACTAAAGAATTAAATGGCGCCGTGATTGCCTTTGCCCGTAACTTCAGTAACACAGTTAGAAGAAGTTGACAGAAAAATGTTGCAGCGCAAGTTCCGATCCACTATGGTGAGTGGTGAGATCAGTAACAAGTTGAGGTTCTTTCAGACTGATTATTTCCAGGGTATCAGTGTACCCAGTGCTGCAGCTTTTCCTTGTAATATGATGGAAAGATTAATGACGAGGACAGTCGTTGCACAAGTTACCTATTCCGGTGCACACAACATGGTTGCATTCAAACGCACACAGCCAACGGCGTTTTTAATAGGTATGGTCTGCCATATACTTCCATTTTTTCACGCAACCAGGAGAAGTACACAGCAAGACGGAATACGCAACCACCCCTGACAGTGTGTACAATGAATACTGTAAGGCGTGGTTACATTGCGCACGGGACAAACGGTCCATTCTACAATCGTCCACACAAGACAGTGAGGGAATCAGCATGGTAAGCTTGCGGTAACATGGTGGCACTCTTACTTATGCAGGAGAAGAAAGTGATCGTGGACCTAGACGAAGCGAACATTTTCAACCAGCATGCCCATTAACATTTCGCATTTTGTACATGTATAAATGGTTAATTTCAATAAATGTTACTTCGCACTTTGTTTTCACTTCGATACAACCTACGAGAAGGTTGAACGGTTGGTTAGGTTATGTGGAGGGAGATATAAGTCCGATCAGGGTTCGCACTGGGCTAATAAGCGGCGGAAATACTGGTGAAAATTGTGGATTTCCGCGTGCATCGCACTGCGTTTCTATTGGTCCTCATAACCTCCATGCGTGATTGGTCGATAAAAACGCGGTGGAAAACGCGTTTGCTGTTGTCACAACGCCGTCTCCACTACGATCACACCTGATTGGCCGCTTGACGAAAAGAGAGGAAATCGTAGTGGTGAAGGGGTTTGTGCTCATAAAGAGGAGAGTGTCCAGATCGGAATGAAAGACGTCTTTGACGCTGACGTCACTACAATCAGCTGGAGCGTAAGCAGACACAGCGAATAGATTTCTGACAGTTTTGCGTCTAGAACTGACCATAACAGAACCTGCCAAGCGGACGGCACAAAGTCTACTATCGACCGGAATCCAATCTATCAATGCGACTGCGGCCGTTGGGCTGAAGACTATACCTACACCAACCTGACCGGTAACGACGAACGGGGAGTCACTTGAAGTGTATAACCAGTATCGGGCAGACAACGTGGGTGCTGTTAATTCCATACATTGACTACTGTCGCGGACTCTAGTCTCCGAGATACAGCAAACATCGGTATTCAGCAAGTCTAACGTTCGTGCGAGAGCGGACTGTTGACCTCTCCGTTTTACAGTACGAACGTTGAAGGCACCTATATTGACTTGCGTTCTAGGTTGAAGCACAGGACGAGGGAGGTCTGAGACTGAGTGGCGAGAGCTGGGACTTATCGGCACAGTGTTACTATGATTAATTATATCTGATGTGGGACCTGCATAGAAGTTATCAGAATTAGGAATGGGGAGGAGCCTGAGAGCTCAATTTGACAGCGCAGTGGGGAAGGGGTCAGCAGTAACCTGCTTTCGTCTATCCACCCTGCTGTATGCAGCACACAGGGCAACCCGCCCTAGTAGCACAACCGTTCCCTGAGTGTTCCCTGAGCGTTCCCCGAGTGACCCCTGAGTGTTCTAATTAGACACTTTGGAAACACTCATGGAACTGTGGGAGAAAAAAATGCGCGCAGCCTCATTAAGCGATCTTATCATATGCCGCCTATTATCTGTTTTCCTACGGAGCTCAGTACCGTTAAATGGAAGTCTAATTTCGCACAATAACGACGACACAATGTCCCAATTCATGAGAAACGATGTAGAAGGCACATAAATATTCATACGTTGTATTAAGGGCACTTTTATAGCAACATCTGTATAACTTTGACGAGTACGTAATTATAATCACAGTGCAAAAATGTCGGTGACGAGGTCGTCGGCGTCTTTCGTTGCCCGCAATCTGGCCTTCTGAATCCACCTTTGAATGGTTCCCTTGAAGTTGGCGTGCGAAACGCCGGGGTAAGTCTTCCTCATTATGGATTCTACATTTAACAAGCGATGATTTTTGGTGATCGAACATACCAACGATGGCTGCGACCAACGGTGAGGAGGTAATGGAGACGCGATTGTTCACTCCTCTCCAGTTTATGGTTTCCGCCACTTCATCCGTCAGTAATGTTCTCATAACATTACGAGTGCATTCACTCATGGGTGTGCCACCGACACTGCTGAGAAAGGGTACCTGCTCACTGTGAGTCGGAAAAGTCGAACATACCAGCTGGGTATGTATTTCTGCTTCTTCCAGCTACATATTCAGCAGCTGCATGTCCCCTATGGACTGCATGGGGAATCGCACGGGGAAGTGTGCAGTGGATGACGTACCGGGAGCTGCATGCTGGAATCGCAATGCATTCACTTCCAGCCGTAGGGCATGCAACTCCCCGCGGATTCGGATGTTTTGGGGAACCAAGTTCTCAATCACACCTGGTGAACAAGGAGATTCTTTGTATTGAACAAACTTACATGTTAACTCTCTCATTTCTTTGGCCGTGTCGTTTTTGCACACTGCCTCACCGTGTGCTGCTAGTGGACTAACGATGGTGGAGCTAAATGCGTATTGATTGACATTTTACCAATGACATACCTGGAAGCACCAGGGCTGGAGAAAGAGAGCAGGTTCTCCAGTGACCCCAACGTCCATTGTGGTTGAGATGGAGATGCAGGGGACATATTCTCCAATTTTGGTGGTGGTGAAGAATAGTCGATATCGACGCCGTACACTGGAGGTTTATTGTTTTTATTCCACTTTATACGTGAAGTCAGAACGAACAATAGGTTGTCTGCAAATGTGACGTGATGCGATTTCACTGTACCTCTTACGTTTGCCACCGTGATCCATTATATCCGCGGCGTCAGACGGTGGTATGTCTGACAATTGTTCCAGTATACGTTGGTATCTTTAAGCCAGTTGCAAGTCATCTAGAAAATGTTAGGAAAATCAAAAACGCATACCTGTAGCGCGATGCATCTAGACTTTGTACAGCTTCGAACCGGTGGGTGCTGTCATTCCACCCAAGAGCATCTTGTGATGCTTCGTGGATGGCAATCCCGGCCAGAGCGCAAACCCTGGCTGCGTAATCCACGACCTGTGCACTATGTACACGCTTTCATCATCGAACTCAACAACCTGATACATCTGAAAATGAAAGTGTTCCTTAGCGCAAGCATTATGTTGTTGCTAAAGAAGAACTAATGCAATTAGGTAAAATTTATTTTACGGACAAATTTCCAGTTGTGCATTACTGGGTAAAATACATAACTGTCCCTTAATGGTGAGAGCAGTCCTTTGCACTGGATACGTTTACGGTCCACCTAGCAGGTGGATGTGGATATATGGGAACACAGAAAAATACAGAGTCTGCTGGAGGGCAACACCTTGTCAAAAAAATCGCAACGGGTTGCAAAACGCTGTATGCGAATGCGTCTCCCAGAGAAGCCGGAGACTCCCGCGGGTAGTCCATCCACCAACACCACGTTGTTCAGCTTGACGTCACAGTACATTACGCCTTTGTGAATGAACCTACCCTGTTTATTCGCTGCTATAGGAATGAGTGTTGCCTTCGCATCATCCACGAGTGCACTGTCGTCTGGCAGTTGTACATTCATCCTTTCCATTATGCGTCGGAAAATCTGCGAAGTGAGCATATTTGGTGATCGCACGAAGCCGCGCAAAGTTTCCATGTATGACTCAAATGGGAAAGCTGAATAAGAGTCCAAGGATGGGCCACAGTTCTAAACGTGAACTGTCGAAAAGGGTCAAACCATCAATATGCAGCTGAAGTCACAGAATATTCACGTCTTCTGTCCATCGCCCACATACGGCGTGGCTTATGCATTCAGTCAAACCAAAGCGGACGTATTCTTCACCCTCAATGAATGTGTACGTACACTCAGGTGGTGTTCCCGAAAGGGTACGTGCATCCAACGGCCGCTGAGGCAACAGTTCTCTCGAGTGACTGAGCATAATGTCGACATATTTTAAAGATAGGCGGGCCTCTACAGCAATCGCGCGGACAACTCTTGTGGGTGTCCCCTTCCTCTCGTTCGCGCCGACGACGTCGTCTGGAATGGTGATGGCAGTAGTGTTGAATTAAATTGTCGCATACCTGTATCCCGCGCCATGGAGATAGTCCTTGTCATCACTGCTCGAGTATTCGTCAAAGTGGAAGGCTGAAGAACATAGTCAGTGGACCATGCTTCCGTTAAGGAATCTCCCACGACACTTTCCAAGATCGAAGAAGTGGGTGCAAGTGGACGTTCGTCTAGATTTTTAAGTTTATATAGAAAATATCGCTTACCTTGAAAGTGTTGCAAAACTGGAGGAATCAGTTGTTCCTCCCCTGCAACAAAAGCCGTGGGTGTCTTAACGTTACCTCCAGAACACACCTGGCGCGTTAGTTTGGCCAAACGGTTAACGTTTGCAGGCAAACAACCCCTCGGCCTCTTCGACTCCTTGGTGCTCATTTCCCACGTAGCGCGTTAAGCAAGAAGGCTGAAATCGGTCCTTTGGCGCGGTCACCATAAATGTGAAGTGGTTCGATAAAACAAAATTCACATGAGTGGTCTAGGTCTGCTCACACGTTTTTGAGTAGCAAAAAAGGAGCATATTATTTTTATTAGCCTTCACACATGCGAAATGACACACAGAACCTAGACACAAGGAAATTTGGTGATTGTTCCAAAAGGACCACTCAAAGATCACTCATGGAACGGCTGAGTGTTCCAGTGTGCTACTATGACGGTTTATACTGCAAGACGGCCGATGCAGTATGGAATTATTTGTGTTGTGAGGATTCATGGTTGTGTGTGGGCTGAGATACTGCCAGGACGCCCAGACCTAGACAGGAGAACAATTAGGGTTCTCAACCAAAGCCTTTTGCCCAAAGGCTTGTACCGCAAGGCAGCGGGTGGGTGGCGGTGTACAAGAAATGGTGCATTTCTCGGGAAGAGATGCCAACCACCTTCCAACCCCCCTACCTGGAATACCAGGAGACTGTGGTTTGTAAGACCTCGACCTGTTGGTCTCCCTGGTATGAGTAGCTCAGTCCAGTTTAGCCAAAAATGTCGTTGAGATGTGCAAGCGGTCACACCACGTCCAGGTCCAGTCTCACCGTGGCGGTTAGATTCGCCTATACACAATGGTGTACCAACCAATTATGTGAACTCATTGTGGGCGCTTTATTCCCATACTTCAGCTCAGATTAGGGTTTACGGTGCACTGTCTGACAGTTTCAGTTTTGTCGTGGACGAAATAATGAAAAACTGTCCCCGGTAGTCAAGGGATGCCAGCGTGGACCTGTTAACTGATGGAATGTTGACTAATCTTGATTATGCTGACGGCAGAGTGTTGCTGTTGGACAATTTTTAACCAGCACAAACAATGCTAGGCGTAATTCCACGTTCTGTTATACACTTTGTAGTGTGCCTTACAATCTTAAAATGCCCAGTTCTTCTGCAGGATTGCTGTGGATACGTGGATTTAATTTTAGATAATGAAGTTATCGAGGTTGTTGACCGGTTTGTACACCTGGAAAGCCGCACCAGCGGCGTTGGAGGTGTAGAGAATAAAATAGAACGCGTATATCTGAGGCCAGGGTTGTGATTGTCCGTCTTGGGCACCTAGTGCGTCAGAGAGGTATATCTTTTAAGTGGACAGCCGCCAAACCAACAGTTGTGTTTATTTACTGCGCCCTTACATTGCCTTCTCATGTGCATTGTAGTTCATCATCGGTGCTTCCTTTCCCGCGGACCAGTCATTCTGTCTCATTCTCTGAGCGTTCATCATCCAGCATATCTTCCAGTCGAGAGACATTCGCGTCACTGAGTTGACAATTAGCTGATCTGATCAACAACTCGGGGACATAACACTAGCGATGGGGTATTCACGAACGTAACAATACCTCTCTGAAAATCTGCTACGGCCCACTCTGTAACAACAGCGAGAGCAGTTTGAGCAGTCGTTAAAACGTCGTCGAGTCTGTGACCAAAACTCTTCACTTGCCATCAACAGCGGTAACTTCCAGTGACAGATCAACGTCGGTCTACTCGATCATCGTAGTCGTTTGGGTCTTTTGCTACAAACCCCCATCTTGTCACATAGTTGACGCATGGTTCAAACATTGAAAAGACAAATTATGGGGTGAATTTCCTGACAAGGGCTCCAAATGGAAAGCCCGTCTTGTGGTCCGGAAGCCCGGAAGTCTGGAACACGAACGATGCACGAATTTCATCCTTCCATAACAACCGGAAGATTTCGATTTCGACAAAACCGTCAAACGGATCAGAGATATTTCTGGTGCTCTCTATCCAGTCTCCAGCACAACTGCCTTAAGTTGACCAAACTTGAGTCTGATAAGTACGTAACCTTCGCACGTATAGTCACCCGGGAATATGAAAGTTTCCAGCTTGAACCCCTCACGGAATATCACTCCGAATGCTTCATTTTCATTGCTGGTTTTCAACTGCCTCAGGATAAGGGCATTGAAACTGGCTTTATGTCGAAACTTAGGCAGGATAAAGACATTACGGAAGAAGTTCTCACTGCGGTGTACACGATTTGTGAACCTGAAACAGGACAACCATGATTCAGCAGACGACACAGCCCCCTATCACCGGTACGGAACAAGCAATGAAAGGAGCCGCCGCTATATCCACGGAAAGACCCCCCAACAGCATGTCTGTCCTGCAGCGGTGACATTCCAAATGATTTACGCATTCAAGTAACACCAGTGCCAGAGGTGCAACCGACGTGGTCATAGAGAAGGTCTCTGTAACTCACAGGACACCACCGCCTCCAACGTTCGTCAGAATCAAGCTCCTAATCCGTTTGGCCACGAAGGAATTTTCAACATACATGCCAATGCCGAATCCAATTTTTTGTTTGCTGTTTTCAAAAGTGGGTTTGGTTCATACAGACAGTACACAAAGGCTTCCACCAGCGAATTCCCAGTTCATTTTCAGCCGGACGGCTTCTGACTTTACGTTGATCACACGTTCCACCTGGAAGTTAATTGGCAAGCCCGATGTGTGCACCACCGAGCCCAAAGTACATCGGGCAGCATGTTACAATTAACCGAGATGGTAACCTGTAGT
The DNA here is from genome assembly GCA_008508345.1 of Paragonimus westermani. Classification (NCBI taxonomy): domain Eukaryota; kingdom Metazoa; phylum Platyhelminthes; class Trematoda; order Plagiorchiida; family Troglotrematidae; genus Paragonimus; species Paragonimus westermani. Next base: position 21,934 of record QNGE01005690.1, read on the forward strand.
ATTTCTATCAAGGAAGTATTTTTCACGGGAATTTTTTAACTCACTGACCTCCCACACCTAACTTTGTGTAGTCATGATCGGATAGTCAAAATCTTGGTGTTAAGTCACACACACCCTGAACCGATCAGAACTACCGATTTCAGGATAGACTTTTTTACTTTTAAACTTGCCAGCGAACAAGAAAATATGTCTATAGTCAACACGTATTGGTGTCAATATACATGCCCGATAGTAACAACCCAATCATCCCGGTAGACCCCTACCCCATAATTATTGATGGCTTGTGTGTCTGAGTTGTAAATCGCCATGCAGAAGCTGAGTGTGCTGAAATTAATTGAAGATAACTCAACCTGTCCATCTCATGACTGCATAATAACATCGAGACGCAACTCTTCCTTATTCTCCCCTGATAGACCACCTGGCAACCTCTCGGTATTGTCAAACATTGTTCTCATTATATATACCGTCTGTACAAAGATAATTGACATCTAAATTCGGCAATAATTGTATACTAGGAATAGCTTCTAGTCGAGCTCCCTTCGCGTTATTCAATAACAGCTGATTGCATGTGATATATTTCATAAATTAACACAATGCTGATAACGTCACATAGAAGCTTATGCCAGAATATCACATGTTCCATTGTTCGTCATAGCTCACACAGTCAATTTCATGTTCTCCTGTTTATCGCATGATTCCGTTCTCCATTCTTGGTTTCACTGACATATCCCGCGCGAGAGAACATCCTAACACGCCCGAACACTTAAAATTCCGCAATGGTTGAGCATATCGCCAGCCCCTCAAAATTTTCAGGAATTCGCGCGGAGAATGACGTCCGGTCGAGAGGTCCATGCGTTTTCCGCGAAAGCATGTGCGTTCTCACCTCGTCCACATCATGGAAACTTTCGTTCCACATTTTTTCGGGACTATCTACATGAAATAATGGTCAAATTCTTCGCCAGTACACCCTCTCCATCCTCCAACCACCGTATTTTGGCACGACCTTGAGCATCAGGTCAGCGATCACCTTGTGGAGTCTCAATTGATGTGACAAATCAATTATTTTAACGAATTGTGCAGACCCCAAGTACTATCTTCTCAGAACTATGAAGCTCGAAGTTTNGCATTCGCATACAGCGTTTTGCAACCCGTTGCGATTTTTTTGACAAGGTGTTGCCCTCCAGCAGACTCTGTATTTTTCTGTGTTCCCATATATCCACATCCACCTGCTAGGTGGACCGTAAACGTATCCAGTGCAAAGGACTGCTCTCACCATTAAGGGACAGTTATGTATTTTACCCAGTAATGCACAACTGGAAATTTGTCCGTAAAATAAATTTTACCTAATTGCATTAGTTCTTCTTTAGCAACAACATAATGCTTGCGCTAAGGAACACTTTCATTTTCAGATGTATCAGGTTGTTGAGTTCGATGATGAAAGCGTGTACATAGTGCACAGGTCGTGGATTACGCAGCCAGGGTTTGCGCTCTGGCCGGGATTGCCATCCACGAAGCATCACAAGATGCTCTTGGGTGGAATGACAGCACCCACCGGTTCGAAGCTGTACAAAGTCTAGATGCATCGCGCTACAGGTATGCGTTTTTGATTTTCCTAACATTTTCTAGATGACTTGCAACTGGCTTAAAGATACCAACGTATACTGGAACAATTGTCAGACATACCACCGTCTGACGCCGCGGATATAATGGATCACGGTGGCAAACGTAAGAGGTACAGTGAAATCGCATCACGTCACATTTGCAGACAACCTATTGTTCGTTCTGACTTCACGTATAAAGTGGAATAAAAACAATAAACCTCCAGTGTACGGCGTCGATATCGACTATTCTTCACCACCACCAAAATTGGAGAATATGTCCCCTGCATCTCCATCTCAACCACAATGGACGTTGGGGTCACTGGAGAACCTGCTCTCTTTCTCCAGCCCTGGTGCTTCCAGGTATGTCATTGGTAAAATGTCAATCAATACGCATTTAGCTCCACCATCGTTAGTCCACTAGCAGCACACGGTGAGGCAGTGTGCAAAAACGACACGGCCAAAGAAATGAGAGAGTTAACATGTAAGTTTGTTCAATACAAAGAATCTCCTTGTTCACCAGGTGTGATTGAGAACTTGGTTCCCCAAAACATCCGAATCCGCGGGGAGTTGCATGCCCTACGGCTGGAAGTGAATGCATTGCGATTCCAGCATGCAGCTCCCGGTACGTCATCCACTGCACACTTCCCCGTGCGATTCCCCATGCAGTCCATAGGGGACATGCAGCTGCTGAATATGTAGCTGGAAGAAGCAGAAATACATACCCAGCTGGTATGTTCGACTTTTCCGACTCACAGTGAGCAGGTACCCTTTCTCAGCAGTGTCGGTGGCACACCCATGAGTGAATGCACTCGTAATGTTATGAGAACATTACTGACGGATGAAGTGGCGGAAACCATAAACTGGAGAGGAGTGAACAATCGCGTCTCCATTACCTCCTCACCGTTGGTCGCAGCCATCGTTGGTATGTTCGATCACCAAAAATCATCGCTTGTTAAATGTAGAATCCATAATGAGGAAGACTTACCCCGGCGTTTCGCACGCCAACTTCAAGGGAACCATTCAAAGGTGGATTCAGAAGGCCAGATTGCGGGCAACGAAAGACGCCGACGACCTCGTCACCGACATTTTTGCACTGTGATTATAATTACGTACTCGTCAAAGTTATACAGATGTTGCTATAAAAGTGCCCTTAATACAACGTATGAATATTTATGTGCCTTCTACATCGTTTCTCATGAATTGGGACATTGTGTCGTCGTTATTGTGCGAAATTAGACTTCCATTTAACGGTACTGAGCTCCGTAGGAAAACAGATAATAGGCGGCATATGATAAGATCGCTTAATGAGGCTGCGCGCATTTTTTTCTCCCACAGTTCCATGAGTGTTTCCAAAGTGTCTAATTAGAACACTCAGGGGTCACTCGGGGAACGCTCAGGGAACACTCAGGGAACGGTTGTGCTACTAGGGCGGGTTGCCCTGTGTGCTGCATACAGCAGGGTGGATAGACGAAAGCAGGTTACTGCTGACCCCTTCCCCACTGCGCTGTCAAATTGAGCTCTCAGGCTCCTCCCCATTCCTAATTCTGATAACTTCTATGCAGGTCCCACATCAGATATAATTAATCATAGTAACACTGTGCCGATAAGTCCCAGCTCTCGCCACTCAGTCTCAGACCTCCCTCGTCCTGTGCTTCAACCTAGAACGCAAGTCAATATAGGTGCCTTCAACGTTCGTACTGTAAAACGGAGAGGTCAACAGTCCGCTCTCGCACGAACGTTAGACTTGCTGAATACCGATGTTTGCTGTATCTCGGAGACTAGAGTCCGCGACAGTAGTCAATGTATGGAATTAACAGCACCCACGTTGTCTGCCCGATACTGGTTATACACTTCAAGTGACTCCCCGTTCGTCGTTACCGGTCAGGTTGGTGTAGGTATAGTCTTCAGCCCAACGGCCGCAGTCGCATTGATAGATTGGATTCCGGTCGATAGTAGACTTTGTGCCGTCCGCTTGGCAGGTTCTGTTATGGTCAGTTCTAGACGCAAAACTGTCAGAAATCTATTCGCTGTGTCTGCTTACGCTCCAGCTGATTGTAGTGACGTCAGCGTCAAAGACGTCTTTCATTCCGATCTGGACACTCTCCTCTTTATGAGCACAAACCCCTTCACCACTACGATTTCCTCTCTTTTCGTCAAGCGGCCAATCAGGTGTGATCGTAGTGGAGACGGCGTTGTGACAACAGCAAACGCGTTTTCCACCGCGTTTTTATCGACCAATCACGCATGGAGGTTATGAGGACCAATAGAAACGCAGTGCGATGCACGCGGAAATCCACAATTTTCACCAGTATTTCCGCCGCTTATTAGCCCAGTGCGAACCCTGATCGGACTTATATCTCCCTCCACATAACCTAACCAACCGTTCAACCTTCTCGTAGGTTGTATCGAAGTGAAAACAAAGTGCGAAGTAACATTTATTGAAATTAACCATTTATACATGTACAAAATGCGAAATGTTAATGGGCATGCTGGTTGAAAATGTTCGCTTCGTCTAGGTCCACGATCACTTTCTTCTCCTGCATAAGTAAGAGTGCCACCATGTTACCGCAAGCTTACCATGCTGATTCCCTCACTGTCTTGTGTGGACGATTGTAGAATGGACCGTTTGTCCCGTGCGCAATGTAACCACGCCTTACAGTATTCATTGTACACACTGTCAGGGGTGGTTGCGTATTCCGTCTTGCTGTGTACTTCTCCTGGTTGCGTGAAAAAATGGAAGTATATGGCAGACCATACCTATTAAAAACGCCGTTGGCTGTGTGCGTTTGAATGCAACCATGTTGTGATGTGTTTCTTACAAATGCGTCGAGAAATATAACATTATTATTTTGAATGTCTCTTTAGCATCCGTGGGTAACACTTTACAGCTAACATTCATTGAAAACACACCCAAGAACTTTACTGACATTATTGTGAACAAAATCGTTAGAACACGAAAACCGGCAGGCTGTAGCTTTTGGGAGAAAAAGGATAGCAGTCGGGTTTAATCTCCGATGATTTGCTGCAAGACCGCACCGACAGCAGACTGAGAGGCGTCGGTCTTTAGAACTAGCTGTGCATGTTCGTCAATACTCAACTAGCCGAGGGACTTGCCGTTAGCCAGAGCCTGCTTGACGGAACTGAAAGCGGTGGTGGCTTCTGGAATGAAGACGAACTTTTGGGGGTATTTTGCAGCAGATCAGTCAATGGGTTAAGCATGTCGAAACAATTGGGAATGAAGCGACAATAGTAAATGACAATCTTCAAAAATCGACGGAGGCTTTTTATAGATTGAGACTATGGATAATCCGAAATAGTGTTAGTTTTCTCCGGTAGCTGTCTGATGCCGTCTTTGTCGATGCAGTGACCGAGAAAACCAATGGAAGAAGCACAGAAGATGCACTTTGTTGCGTTGATGGTGACGTCGTAGTAGTTTAAACGCTCAAAGACAGACTTCACGTGAGACAGATGCTTCCATTCGTTGCTGCTGGTGACCAATATGTCATCGATATAGACAAACACAAAGTCCAGTCCACGTAGGACTTGGTCGATGGAGCGTTGAAATGTTTGTACGGCATTCCTGAGGCCAAAGGGCATACGAACGAATTCGAATAGGCCGAATGGAGTTGTGATCGTCGTCTTGACGATGTCACCGGGGGCCACCGGAATCTAGTGATATGCCTTTACTAAATCTCTTTTGGGAAATCTCGTTTTTCCAGATAAGCCGATGGAGAAATCATGGATATGCGGAATGAGATAGCGATCCGGCACAGTTGCGTTGTTTAGCGCTCGGTAGTCGTCGCATGGTCTCCTATCTCCCGCCGTCTTCTTGGGAACCGTGTGTAAAGGCGATGACCGCGGACTGTTCGAAGGACGAATGCTTCCGAACCGCAGCATTTCCGCAAATTCCTCTTTGGCGATCTTCAGTTTCTCTGGCGGCAGCCGGCGTAGATGCGCGAACCTGGGTGATCCTTTGGTGATGATTTGATGGAACACATCATGTTTCGGCGCCGTGGTTTTGGATGTTGGTTGGTAGATTCCGGAAAATTGTTTCAGTAGCACCGTATACTGGTTGGCCTCTGATTAAGCCATTCGAAGTCCAATCGAATTGAAGGTGGTAGCTTCACCTTGAGCGCACAGAGTAGTGGTGCCGTCTACCAGCTTCCGGCGGCTGAGGTCAACAGACAAACCGTACTTTGTGAGAAAATCGACGCCGATGGTTGCGTGTTGAACGTCGGCAATGATAAATATCCAAGAGAAACTTCGACGTAGTCCGAGGTGGACCGTCAACAGTTGTTAGCCATAGGTGTTGGCCATAGGGTGTAACCCACGGGTTTGAGGTCGCGTCTGAATTTACCTGGAGGTATAACGCTGACCTCGGCACCAGTGTCGATGAGAAAACGGAGTCCAGTGGAGATGTCGTAGACGTAGAAGAGGCGACTGCTGATTTGGCCATTGACAGCCGTCGCCATTACTGGCTGCCCAGATCGTTTCCCTGATTCGCGCTTCCATTAGGAAGTAAGCTGGCATATGCACTTGGCTGGATGCATTTGCGGGCACTGTCCCCGAAAAGTTTATGGTAATAACAGACTTCAGAGGCTTGGAATTTGGAAGTGGGAGGTCGCGAGCGAGATCGGGATCGGGTGCGCGAGAAGTTGCCACCCTTCATAAGGCGCCAAGCTAAGTTATTCACAATAAGTGTCAGCTGAGACATCTAGCGTTGGAGGTTTTCGAGAGTATTCTGTTGTGGGTCAGTGCGAGGGGAAGGGTCACGTACATGACCAATGGAACGTTTAAAGAAACATTCATGGACCTTGTCTGCCGTTTCTGCTAACTTTTCTAGTGGAGTGTCAGGATCTTGTACGGATAAAATAACGGAAGTATTGAGCGGGAGGCATTTCGTCCATAGTTGCCTGAGGACGGAGTCGCCTGTGTTATTATCGCCAACCAGAGATCTCATGTGGCGGGGTAACTGAGAGGGGGTGCGATCACCTAACTCGACACCAGAAAGCAACTTTGCTGCTTGGCTTCGTCTGGAGCCGTGGTACGCTTTAGACTAGCAGCCTTCAGCTTATTACATGTAGAGTCGTCTGGCATGGGGTTGAGTATATCAATTACCTCGGAGGCGATGTCAGCGGGAAACTGTGTAGCAACGTGAGAGAACATGGTGGCCTGGGAAGCAATCTTACGGAAACGGGAAAATGCTTCTAATTGAGTGAACCAAACGCGCGGGTTAAAAATACCAAACGCAGGTAATTTAATATCAATAGCGTTTTCGGAGAACGAAATAGCGTCGGAATCGGAAATCATTGCAAAAGCACTGGAGGTTCTGAGCTTAGCAATGACGGAACCGAAAAAAGTATATATTTATGTACAATGGGCAAACGAAAAGAAATTCTGGCCCACCAAATTATGTAGTGGATCTATACGCTGTATACAGTTCAGGTGTGAATACGAAATCAAGAAGTGATAAAAAATGAAAACGGCTGACTCACAGTAGTTTGTGAAGGTGCGTCGTTTAGAGTTCCACCACACGGAATGAAGTATCCAATCGATCTGTCGTATAGTTCTACGTAACTTAAGAAGTCACAACGGAGATAAGTCCGATGACCGATGAATTTGGAAGTGTGTTGAAATGAATGCGGATTCCGTTAGCCGTTAACTCTCCCGAAAACCGTACACATGTGACGACGAACGCAGAGGGAGAACACAGGGCTCGCTACCTTGGAAGTGTGTATTTTATTAACTGAATCAGCTCACATGATTCAAACGAGTGTACATGTGAATTTGAAGAAGGAATGCGAACACTGCGATCAATATGACTGATGGTCAACTTGAAAGTATATGTGAGTGCGCACTGTATGTCATTCCCCCTGCTTCATATACATGGAAGAACTCGTAGCCGAATTTACGCAGGCACGAATTTCCATACTCAAGTAAAAGTTCGCAGAAGACAGGATGAGCAAGCACATAAATACCAGTAGATATGTCCAGAAAGTTGGAGTAATTCTTATGTGGTATGGTCCCCTTCAATGTCCATGGTCCGATATACAGAAGAATCTGCCTAAACCCACAAGCAATCACAGGGTATACTCATCAAAGAACGAACGTCAGTTGGCATACATCTCGCCAACCGATCGATTATTTGTAGGTGTTGTAACCGCTCTTCTGGGAATCTCATGTTCTGAGACCCACTCTTTCAAACCTTCTATCACTTTGGAGACTGCTCCACATTCCCCTGAGGTTGGCCAACTGCTGATCTCTGCGTAATTAATAACAAGGTCATTTAAATAGGGAAAGTAGCACGGGGAAAATACCTACTTTTCCTCTGTATTGTCCCAATGATACCATCTTCAACCCAATCAGTGGAGCCCACTGTTAACTTGCATCGCCGCTTCCAACAATTGACAGTCCTCTTTGATGGCAGATGTATTGAATTCTTGCACGTTCGTCGAATTTGGTACAGTCTCAACTTGCTGTAATGAACATTAGAAGGGTACATGTGAACTACAGTTGACCACACCGTCGTACAACACCATCAGTATAATAACACCCGATGAAGCAGTTTAAGGTTCACAATGCTGTACTGAACGCAGACAATGCACACCAAACTGGCTCACTAAGACATAAACCAGCTATATGGGGTACATTTTCAAAGACACAGCATGCACAATTATTTCCACTTATTCATACTCTCATCTCTGCCTTCATACAACTTTGTCTGATGTTAATAGAGTAGTGCTTGAGAAGTCACGCCCACAAACGGTGAACACAACTCCCAACTAACCTCCGTAATAGAAGCCTCGAGGCAGGCCAACAACCGCTGCATGTATTGATTAGAAGCAGTCTGAGTCGACACATTTACCCACCCACGGTTGAATGCGTCCTTCGGCCCCGGCCACAACTACGCCTATGGTCCAACGGACGCATCCAATCGACAAGCCCACACATATCAATCAGTCCGCACCACCCTGTGACTTCGAGCCTCGCACGGTGAGATTACAACACCTTGATTCGTCATCTCAGTGACATCGAGCAGCAGCAGTGCGTAGGTGGTGACATGCAGCCAATCACAATTCACCAGCTTACCGATTATGATTTCACGCTTTTTCCGCGTACTTTTCTGCCGAGTGTGTTCACAGGGCTCCGGTGGACACGTAGTTCTGACGTTGTCGTTCTGGCCTGGGATATGAACATCCAGATCGGCCGCTCCGGTGAGGCCGAATCTCGTTTAGGTGGCAGGTTTGAGATAGCATCACATCGCTCGGATAATGGCGGGCGACTATTGCAGATGTGGTGAGCATAGGCTGTTGTTAGCTAACACAAGTTCTAGGCATCGTGCGCCTCACTTTTATACTTGGAGCCCTCCTCCTCTGATTCAGACCTGATCTCAGATAGACCACACAGCTGTTAGTTATAGGTGGCGGGGTTCCAGTCAAGACTGTGGTTCATATTGTAGCACGTACCTAGTTTCTGATCATGCGCAGGTCCGTTGTCGTTTCGTACTCACTTTTCCTGAGCAACGACCTGTAGGGACACTCTTGATTTGGCACGAATTCCAACTGTTTTGCTGTTTATTCTTACTGTTGACACTATTGACATTGTTTGGTTGCATGCCGTATTTCCTCGTTTTCCGACGTTCAAGGCCACAATTACACCTGCACTTGTAGCGTGCAACCGAAACCAGCGAGCGCGCACAGATTGAAGTTGATTTGTTAAACGGAGCGTGCTGCTGTGTTGTCGGTGCCGTTTTAGCTTACGTTTGTGTGAGTCGTGTGCATGGCTTACTGGGCCTCTGGCTCATGCTTGTTTGTATTGTTCCAATTTTCAGAACTGTTGTTCAAATCCATACTTCGGAAGTGCGTTGTCCCCTGGTGCGTCCACGTTACCCGAGGGTTGGTCCGCGAAGTCACGGATATCCAGAGTAGAGTCGGTTGGCCTGCATGTTACACATTTTACGGCCTCTAGCTGCTGGTCTGTCGCACTTTGCTTCTGATATGTTTTGCGTACAGCTTGCCTGCCCGGTCACCCTGCAATAAACGTCGTTGTCCCTTAATCAGTTTTTCTGGTTTAATTATTGTGGGGAAAAGGCACGATTCTATACAGAAACGTTCCAATCCTCTACAGTTTGGTGAGATTGATTATCAATCGATTTCCTTTCAGCAATTTTTTCTGGTTGATTGCAGCAAATTAGTGAACCCGAAATTCATTAAACTCGGTAAAACTTTTATGGTTTCTGAAAATTTATCTGCCATTTGATTCATTTGTTTATATGTATACACGTAGCTCCACCGATTTTTATATTAAGTATATTTATTTCTTTCATATTCGCTTTAGTTTGTAATGGACGCATAAAAGAAGCCGACGGTTGGAGCAGTCACAGTTACTGTTCCACAGTTTTTAGATATGGAACCTGCTTTGTGGTCTGTTCACTTAGAGTCGGGGTTCTACAATCAACGCGTTACGGCAGATCAGGCCAAATTTAGTCAACTCTGGGCCAGGCTTTCCAAAGATGTCACGATGCAAGTGCGTGACCTGCTGCTGAATTTACCCGCCGAACACAAATATGAAGCCCTTAAGGAAGCGGTTATCAAACGGGTCACGCCGTCTCGTAGACCTTGGCTACAACAGTTTTTTAGAGATCTGCAACTGGGAGATAAGCAGCCGCCTGATCTGTTGCTTCAAATGCATCAGTTGATGTGCCCGCCACCCATGGACGGAACACTCCTCAAGGAGTTGTGGATGCAACGTCTTCCGTTTAACACGCAAGCGATTCTCACAGCAGCAAAGTCCCCGTCCTTGTTGGACGCAGCACAACTCGCTGATGAGATTCGGGACCGTTTGTACACCGTCTCCATTGTCTCCGTTACAACGGTGACGAAGCGTATGGCAAAGGGTCCCGAGATTCCAAGCTTTCCAGCTTCACAGCACTCAGCTAGTCCTTCACCCGATGACTGGCGCACGGTTTGAGCGGAGATAGCAGCCCTTCGACAGGATTTCGCCCGCCTCAGGTCACGTTCCTCCTCTCGCCGAGGAAAGGGGTAAATCCCCGCGCGAATGTCCTCAGACGTCGGTGGATTGTGCTGGCATCATGGCAAGTTCGGCAACCGGACGAAGCGTTGCGCCTCCCCTTGTAGATACTTCAATCAGGGAAACGCCAAAGCCGGCCCGTAATGACGACAAAGGTGGCCGACACCCTCTTCTACTTGTACGCATCACATTAGGACCAAAGGTCCACCGGTGTCGTGTAGGCCAAGACGTCTGGCTCCGGACAAACTTGAAGTGGCTAGGGCGGGTGTCGGACACATGCCTGAACTAGGAATAATCCGTCCTTCTAAAAGTCCATGTGCCTCCCCACTTCATATGGCCCCCAAGAAGTCGGGGGATTGGCGCCCTTGTGGCGATTACCGTGGCCTCATCAAGGTCACAATCCCCGATAGGTATCCTTTCCCTCAATCCAGGATCCGACAGCCTGTCCTTCTGGCAAAACTCTGTTTACTAAGATTAATCTGGTCCTCGCTTATCACCGGCTCTCAGTAGAAGAAGCGGATATCCCCAAAATGGCCGTCATCACGCCTTTTGGTCTGTTCGAATTCCTTCGAATGCCATTTGGCCTTACAAACGTTGCACAAACTTTCCAGCGTTTTATCCACGAACTATTCAGAGGCCTGGATTTCGTCCACCCCTACTTAGACGACATATTGGTAGCCAGTTCTTCCGAAGAAGAACATGTGCAACATCTACGTTCCTCTTTTGCCAGGTTAGCCCAACACGAGGTAACCGTCAATCCAGCTAAGTGCGAACTTGGAGAAAATGGCATAGAATTTTTAGGCCAGAATATTTCACCTTCCGGCATCCAAGTTTTACCGGCAAAGGTAAGTGCCGTCATTGATTTTCCGGAGCCAGCTTCTTTCGAACAACTTCGGCGTTTCGCCGGTCTAGTAACTTACTATCGTCGGTTCATCGCTCATTGTACGCAACTTCTGCAACCCCCTCACAGACTTACTCCGAGGCGGTACGCGTAAATTCAACTTTACGGACGCAGCGCGCACAGCTTTTGTAGACCATGAAAAGGCTATATCTCATATTTCGCTTTTAGCCCACCCGGACCCTCAAGCTCCACTTTCCCTCTTCACTGATGCTTCAGATGTAGCGTTTGGTGCCGTTCCACAACGGCTTGTCGGCGACCAGTGGCAACCCCTAGGTTTCTTCTCCAAACGCTTGTTACCTGCCGAATCTCGGTGTAGCACGTTTGGAAGAGAATCACTTGCTATTTACCAAGGTATCCGCCACCACCGACATGCATTAGAAGGTCGTCCCATCAGTGTGTTTACGGACCACAAACCATTGGTGTACGCCCTTGCTTCATCATCAGACAGGTACTCCCCCAGGGAGATCAGACACCTGGACTATGTTTTGCAGTTTACCTGCGACACACGGCATGTTTCAAGTGCCCTAAACCCTGACGCCGACGCTCCTTCACGCCTCCACGCCACCCTAGTCACACCTGCTTCCGTTGACCTAAGCGACCTAGCTGCAGCCCAGGCGCGAGAGCCTGATATTCTAGCTTCCTCGCAACGCTACTCAATAAATCTGCGCAACATCCTGCTGCCTAATGCAGATTCAATCATTCTTTGCGATATAACTACAGGCATTCCGAGGCCTGTAGTGCCACTAGCGTACCGGCCTGCTATCTTCAAACGGCTTCATAATCTCTCGCACCCTGGTATGCGAGCTACAGTTAAGCTAGTAACGGATCGATTTGTTTGGCTTAAAGTCAGCTTGGACGTTCGTAGTCCGACACGCGCTTGCATACAATGCCAGCTTTCCAAGTAGCATAAGCATACATGAAGCCTAATTTCCTCATTCAGTCTTCCAGATGCCAGGTTTTCCCACGTTCACTCAGATTTAGTTGGACCCTTGCCACCTTCCCATGGCTACGTTTACATTTTAACCTGTGTTAACCGATTTTCAAGATGGCCGGATGCCATCCCACTCAGGAATTGCTCCTCCAAGGTCCTCGTGACTGCCTTCTTGGATCGTTGGGTGGCCAATTACGGATGCCCTACAACCATCACGACGGACCACGGTTCGCATTTCGAATGTTCAACATTCGAAGCTACGACAAACTTTCTTGAATGCCGGCACATTTGCACCAAGGCATACTATCCTCCTCGAATGGTTTAGTGGAACGTTTTTACAGGCAGCTTAAAGCTTCACTTTGTGCCACCACTAGTCAGGTATGGAGCGAAGTACTCCCTTTAGTACTTTTAGGTATCAGAAACACGCTGAAGGCGGACCCCCAAAGCACACCAGCAGAACTTGTTTATGGCTGCACGCTGCGTTTGCCTGGCGAATTTGTTTCATCCCCTCCTCCAACTTCTTCCCTTCCTTCGAACTTTGCCTCGGATTGTCGCAAAACATGCGGCAAATTCAGCCCACACACCCTCGTGAACAGAACAAGCCAGTGCACATGCACAAGGGTTTGATCACCTGTTCACATGTACTCGTCCGTTACGACGAAGTACGCAAGCCGCTGCAACCTCTTTACTCGGGCTCCTTTAAGGTGCTTCGGCAAACACCCAAGCACTTCACAATCGATCGTAATGGTCGTTGCGACATTGTCCCCATCGATCGGCTCAAAGTCGCTTATGTAGCTGACGATGTCACCCGAGTTCTTCCGCAGCCAACCGTGACAGCGCCCGCCATACACCGCCCCATTCTTCAGTCGCCCCCACGCCACCCGCCCCGTGCCAAACGCGATCAGAACGTCACATCCAGTTCCCAGCGCGTTTTACAGACGTTGTTCATTATACATAGTTTTTTCTTCTCCACTAACATTCTCATTTTAGATATAGAGAAACAAAAAACCGCGAAACAAAAAACGACGAAAGATTTTTCGTAAAGCAATACTTGAAGTTCAACAAGCACTAGAAAGTTACATGGTGAGCCTGTATATAATTTTTGATCGCCAGATAATTATTTCCTTCTTGTTACAGGTGACGCGCAGAGCGCGGTGGGGGGGAGAGCACACTTCCGTCTGTCGTTGCAACAGTGGGGAAAACTCACCTCCCACCTTTCTCTCCTCGAGATTTGGTGGGTTATGTAGCCCGCTCCGACAACAGCACCTTAGGGACGCGTGGACAATTCCGGATAATGCAAACAGACCGACTACTCTCCACCGTTATCAACCTTCTTCAGCGTGGCCTACGCAGCTGTTCTTGAATGCACTGGGCCCTCACTCAACCCGCGGTAACTTCAATGGCAGTAGCTCTTTTTTCTTTTGTTCTTGTCGAAGGCTTTCAAGCGTGAAGCCTTCCAGGGGGGACATCTGTAGAGACACTCTTGGTTTGCCACGTATTCCAACTACTTTGCTGTTCATTTTCACTGTTGACACTACTGACATTGTTTGGTTGCATGTCTGTATTTTCTCGTTTGTTCGACCGTTCAAGTTCACAATTACACTTGTACTTTACGGTCTCTGTCTGCTGGTCTGTCGCACTTTGCTTCTGATATGTTTTGCTTACAGCTTGCTTGCCAGGTCACCCTACAATAAACGTCGTTGTCCCGTAATCAAATAAATAAATAAATAATATATATTTCCTAACGCATGTGTGAGAAGCACGCTTGGTTACGCGCGATCACTGTGGATATTTGCAAACCATACATAAAAGAATAATTTAACAGTAGCACAAACGTGAAGTTTCTTGCAAGAATTACGTGGTCAAAGAGGAAACGACTGTAGTTTATGGAACTTTCACGCACGCAACAGAGAAATAGGTAGTTCGCTTACTTCACCGATTCA
>QNGE01005691.1:11643-24304 GCA_008508345.1 Paragonimus westermani
TTGGTGAAGTCCACGAACAGGGCATGCAAGGGCTGATTCCGTTCCCGGCACTTCTCCTGAAGCTGTCGAGCAGCAAACACCAGGTCGGTCGTACTCCGACTCGACCGGAATCCACACTGCTCCTCGGGAACATTCATCTCCAGAACGGACGCATTCAGTCGGTTCAGGAGGATTCTGGCAAGCACCTTGCAGGCACAGCTCAAGAGGCTGGTACCTCGGTATCTGTCGGTGCATTGCTTGTTACCCTTGCCTTTGAACAAGGGTACGATGAGGGCATCCTTGAAGTCTTGCGGGATCACCTCGTGCTCCCAGATGGAGTGAACAAGCTGGAGCAGAGCGCGTTCCAACACCGGACCGCCATTCTTCAGGATCTCACCTGGCAGCCCATCCTCGCTTGCAGCCTTCCCGTTGTGCAGTTGACCAATCGCCCTCTGCTACTCCATCAAATCTGGGGCGAGAGCATGCGAAGATCTGACGTCCTGTTGCAGCAGGCTGTTCACAGTTGCCCAATCAATGGTAGCAGGGCGGTTTAGCATGCTGCCGAAGTGTTTGCGCCATATTCCCATTACGTCTTTCGGCTGGCTGCAAGAACAACCGGTGTCCACGTCTACCAGTGCTTCAGTGGACTGGATAGACGGACCGAAGATCGCCTTCAGCGAATCGTAGAACTCCCTGTGTTGCCGAGGATCTGCGAAGCCCTGCATGCGCTCTCCCTGTTTCCTCCACCAGTTGTCCTTAATTCCGCGAACACGCTCGGCCAGTTGACGGCGGATACTCCGGAACCCAGCCTTCTTCGCTCCATTGCCCGGGTCCAGGGTGGATGTGGCGAACGCGGCATTCTTCTCTCGTACCAAGTTGGAGATAGTCACGTTGTTTTACTCAAACCAGTCCGGGCGTTCCTTGCGCTCCACACCAATTGTCCTGGTGGCTGCTGCCGTAATCGGTTTCTTCAGATGTTGCCAAATACCCTCAGGGCTAGTGGATACAGGGCATGTTGCAGACGAGCGATGACTGCACGTTGAAAGGCAGTCTTCGTCTCCTAGTTGTCCAGTCGTGTGATATCCAACTTCTGCCGTTGCCTCGAAGATCTACAGTAAACAGGCTTGCATACACGAATAAACAATTTGGTCTTGACCAGCCGATAATCCGTGCTACATTCAGCGCCACGCATAACTCGCGTGATGCGCACCTCACGAATGTCGCGCTGCTGCACGATCACTTAATCAAGCTTCGTGGATGAGTCCACGTGGTGATGTCGCTCGCAGCCAGCTGCAGTCATGTGTTTGTTGTAGCCAGCTGGTGAGTGACCCACAAGTGCAGCAGATGATCACCGTTCTCGTTGACTGAACCCGAGGACTCCCGGCCAAGTTACCGAGCCGCGACCAACTCTAGCGTTCAAGTCACCCAAAACAAACAGTCGGTCACTCACCGGCGCCGATCAGGCTGTGGCGAACAGCTGATCACAGAACTGGTCCTTTTTATCATCAGTGTGACACATAGTTGGACCATAAACACTAACAAATGCAGCACACTTATCTCAACCGAGTCGCAGGCGCATCGACAGAATTCCATAGCGTATGCCGTGCAGTTCGCTTATCATCAAGGCATTGATGCGATCAGCAACTGCAATACAGACACCATGCTCTCGAACACTGTCTGCGGGGTATCCCATCCAGTAGAAGGTGTCCCCAGCGCCTGCTTCCCTCAAATTCTCTTGGTCTGCAAGCCTTGTCTCACTCAAGGCTGATACGTCTATTCCATATCGGCGCAGTTCCATCGCAATCAGGGCGGTACGTCGTTCCGGTCGTTCTGTGGCGCTGCATCGATCCAGCAGAGTGCGCACGTTCCACGTCCCAACCGTAAACGTGTTGCGTCCACGGGCCTGTCTCCAGTTGGTCTTCTGGGCACTGAAACCTAGTTGAGCATTATCTGCTCGGGGGTTCCTGTTCGAGCGAAAGTATGAGGGTGAATGTCTGGCAGTAGCATATTTCCACCTATCCACCCTGCCATATGCAGCAGATAGGGCGATCCGGTTTATCCTGCGCGACGGCCGATGCAGTGTAGTATTTGGTTTATTTTGTGTGATCATTGTTTGTATGGGCTTCGGATACTGCCAGGACGCCCAGACCTGTGCAAGAGAGCGATTAGGGCCTTCAACCAAAGCCTTTGGCTAACAAGCCTGTCACGTAAGGCAGCAGCTGTCTCACACACACGCAGACGCTATAGCATCAAGCACCACGGAGAGGATCGACAGCCATATCAAAAGAGATCCAGCACATACTCACAGGAACAGACAGACACACAGTCCAGGCAAAAACAGGCATCTTGCCCAACGAAGCCACAACACACGGTCACCACGCAAAACAAACGCATCTGCATTTTGTCTGGCTTTTCCCCTTTGGCCAATCTAACAAGGTGGAGCCTGCAAAGACCGAAGTCCCAGTCAGCACAGCCTGCCGGATCAAAACAGCACACAAGCCTGACCACCACGCCAAGTTAATAGAAAAGGTCGAGGGCCACGCACACACACACACACAATCTAATCCTGTCGGGCTCAAAAAAACATGGCACGACAGCGCGCTCACTACGACAAAGCCGCAGTCCAGTGTACGGTGCAGCCTACGTCCGGGACAATCATTGTCACGGGAGATTCACACACCGAAATATCCAAACTTCGCAATCAATTACTTCAACATACACACACCTACATTTACGCAAACGGCCATGTAAATCAAACGGTCCACTATCCCAAACGTAGCTGTAGCAACCAGTAAACAAGTGGTGACGGTTCAAACACTGTACCACAAGAGACCTACCATGTTTACCTAGAGTGGAAAGCCAGACAAACTGGAAGAAGCTACACAAGAAGAACAGTGTGACATTGAGTAGGTTTAAAAAAGTGTACAGCTACGGACGCAAACAACAAGCAAAAGGTGACCGTGAAGCTACCTGTCTAAAATAACAAATGGCATCAAACTGGACGAACAGAACACAGTTGGCCAAATGGAACACTGGAAAAAGCTCTGTGATTCACACAGCTTTACCAGAAACATAGACTAGCAGGGATCACAACAAAGTGAGTTAGTCAGTGAAAAGGCCAAACTGTCACTGCCGTCAAGTTATCTGTTTTTATGTAAACAGGAAAAGGTATACGACGTGGAAAAACACACAAACTAGATCCACACTCATGCCAGGTTTGCTCACTCCAATTCATGAAGGATAATTATTTTTCATTATCCTAATATATGCATCTGACGACTACTAAGTTTCTGTGGCACTGCAATTCCTTTTTTAATTTGCTGAAACCTACCGACCATTTGTGATGCTTTGTAGATCAGTAAGCATCCATCAAAATCCCAGATGGGGTTGACAGACAATAGTGGCCACTGGCGAAGTGATGGACAACGTCTTCGATCCAGCTGGATCCTATTAGCACCATGAATGCCAGCAAATAAAATCCACGATAACTGAATAGGTGTCAGAATTACAATGCACACTCATTTACAAGACCACAGGGTCACAGCCTTCAAGATTTCAGGAAACGATGCGAGTTAATTCCGTTAGCTGGTACCACAACGGTGAGATTGAAACGATTCAAACTTTATACAACCCTAGTGAAATGAACGTCGTGATAAACTGGATATACGTCCTAACTACTGCTCTGAGACTTGTTTGGAAGTCGTGGGTTCGATTCCTCCGTGTGTGTGTGTATGTATGTGTGTGACACACAAACAAACAAACCGGGTAGAAACAAGAGTAGAAACCGCTGTTTTGTTGTGGACTAGAATTCCCGTTCATAAACGAGAACGCGCACGTGGCGTAAGGGCGTGCGTGTTGAACGCTGAAGATCATGCTCTATTGAACAACGTTTTGCTACATTACCAGGTAATAGACTTTCGCACATGGCGCGGGCAACAGTCATTACCGAGTAATTTCGTGTGTTCATGATGCTATCAGCATGAGGACGAAAACTTTTCGAAACAGACAGCCAGTTTGAGTTTACACAGTTTTTTCTACAACACTTTCGAGATGACGCCAGTTAGTGCGCAATCATACACCAGCAGTCACGATCAACTGTTGAACGACCAGAATTTCTTTCAGGTCAGGATACTTTTTAACTCTTTTTTCTGTATCGAAAATGGCAACGCTGCGATAAAAAAAATAGATGGTTATAGTTTAACTGCTTCATCATTGCTGCGTAGTAAACGGGATGTTACTTACAGACGTGGATATAATTGATTATTCACCTGGTTGTTTACCGACATGGCGGGAACAGGATAGCCGAGGTCTTAGTCAACATAGTCTTCAGATCATTGGAATATGAAAGTCCGAACGAGTGAACATAAAAAAGAGATAGGGAACAATTGAAAGTTAGCCATCTCAGATTGCAGCACCATTAATCCACTAAACTTTCAGGAGCAGTTGTGTAGAAAATCACAAATCAACCTGGCTCGTTTGAAGAAACGCTGTCATCTGTTTACCAATGTTACACACGTATGTTTGTGACGAGCACCCACTCAACATTGGAACGAATGTGTCATTAAAACCATTAGTAATGAGTGATTAAGCAAGCAGGAGCTGTCGAGGATATAGGCGGAATCTAACGAACAAGCTGGGAGCCAGAGAAACCAAACAATCTGGCAGAAACACGGTTGGCGGCATCCGATTCGGATTAGCCTGTCACAGTGACCGAAGCCATAGGACGCCTGCGCTTATCCATCACTGCAACTGGCTTGCGCTGCACCAATTGCAGTTCCACCAACACACCACATATCCAGTGTAAACCCGAAGGAATAAGACCGGGAGGTGTGCCAGTGGGGCCTTTGTGTCCAGCCGGCCAATGCTGGTTAGCCACTTGATTGGCTAATAAGGAAAGGAAACTCTTATCTCTCGGAAACTAAACAGAGAGGCTACAATGACGAGATTTACACTGAGAAGAAAGATTTTTGAAGTGTAATACAAGAAGCGTTGCATTACAGGGGTGCAGGTTAGTGCATCCCAGAGAAGATAAGGATGAAAAGCAAAGTTCTCATTGGACTATGGAAAGCCAGGCAGACCATTCATCATACATTACATCAACAAAGCCGGAGAAAGGAATGGGTAGAAGACCACAGACACTCAGGTTTCTGAAAAGAAGAGCGGATTAGTTGTCAATGACCACGATGTTGGCCGATGCAGTCATTAACAAAAGTAGAATAGGTATGACTGCATCGGCCAACGTCGTGGTCATTGACAACTAATCCGCCCTTCTTTTCAGAAGAAACACACACACACACACACTAGTTACACGTACGCAGCGGGAAGAAATTTTGTAACTTGACTGACAACAGACCACCGTCTACGGAGAATCGATGGCCCAGGCGTGATAGACATTCCGTCAGAGCCAGTTCGATCAATCGCTGTCAATCGTTGTCTGCACCATGCCTCCGACCCGAAGTTGCTGCAGTGCCACGCATAGGTGGACTATGCCTGGACCCCCGAGTGTCCATTTGACGGATAGGGGAGGAAGTGCCAAAGGAAAGGAACTGGTGTAGCAAATCACGCCAAACTGCCTTTATTAGTGCAATATCCTGTGAATCCGCGGCCCCCGTGTAACCCAAATTTATCCGCGTAATCAGTGAACATCTTGCTCAAGCTAAGCAACGGTCCATGAGCTAGTTGGAATACGGCTTCGTGCAGTTCGTTCTCCATCACAAGTGGTGGTCTCACACGTGAAATAACCGATCGGGCTGACGGCGAGGAGAGTAACGACATGGTGTTTGACTGTAACACGTTGCATAACTCAAAGTATAATTGCTGTTGAAGCTGACCCAACTTCAAGTGAGATTCTAAAGCGTCACACACACAAACGCAAAAACACCGACCATCAACCACAACAACAACAACCAAATTGCAATAAATGCGCATAGACTGGAGAACCATACAACTATAAACAGTCAACGCACCCACACAAAACCAACACTGCTACAGAGACAAACTAGTCACACGGTTGGCGGCATCTGATTCGGATTAGCCTGCCACAGTGACCGAAGCCAAAGGACGCCTACGCTTATCCATCATCGCAATTGGCTGGCGCCGCACCACTTGCGGTTCCACGCACACACCGCGTGTCCAGTATGAACCCGAAGGAATAAAACCCGGTGGTGTGACAGTGGGGCCTTTGTGTCCAGCCGGCCAATGCTGGTTGGCCAGTTGACTGGCTAATAAGGAAAGGAAACCCTTGTCTCTCAGAAAGTAGACAGAGAGAGGATGCAATCACGAGATCTAAACTGAGAAGAGAGATTTGTGGAGTGTAATACAAGAAGCGTTGCAGCATAGGAGTGCAGATTGGTGCATCCCAGAGATGATAGGGATGAAACGCAAAATTCTCATTGAACTATGAAAAACCAGGCACACACACACAGAACCAGACCAGGCAAGAACAAACCTCAAGCCGAAACAAAACAACTAAAACAAAACAAAACAGTTCAGGCACAGTGCACAGTTACTTCAAAATCCAACTTACACTCGTTGCTGCATGCAACATGCCACCAACTTGTCAAAACTGGACAAATTTAAGTCTGTAGCGAAGTGCGGACGAACTCTGAGCTAGCCGAATACTGAGTGGGTGTGGCGGAGTAGTACTGTTGAGTCCATATTCGGGTTCAATCAACAGTATGCCCTACGGGCAACAACAGCAACGGCAGAGAGAACACGTTATCCAAGATAAGTACATGCTATTCTGACGTCCACAAGCAGTCGCGTCACTCCTAAGTGTGTGGATGGATGAGTCGTTGGTCGTTGAGGGCGTGACCAATCAGAACGTAGCTTGGGGGTTAGCACGCGCGTGGGACAAACAGACGGCCTTGATGCGTATCCAGCGCCATCACTATCTCAGCTCGAATGTCAGTCAATGTCGTAGCGTGTGGTTTGTGTCCTGTGAAGAGCCGATCAACGTCGGTGTTCGTGTGTCAGCGTTTTGACAGGGCACACTGTTTGTGTACGTCTGTTTGCATCCATTTAGCGTCGACCTCGTGCCATCCCAGGCCCACATGCCCGAGGTACTCCACTCGGTCTCGACAGTGTCGGTTGACCTTTACTCACTTGCTGCTCTTTCAAGCGGACGAATATACCAGACTACTGCTGGCGCTGGTTTTCTGTAAGTTGACTGGCAGGCACGACGTCGTACCAACTGACTAAGACCATTAGTTTCTGGGATCGAGTGCGCAGCACTCAACTTCGTTCGTAGTAGCCGTCTCAACATTAGCTCTCCCGGTGTTTTGTCAGTCGCTCTATGAGATGTAAGTCAAGAGGGCTTCGATCACTGCATCTTCCCAGGACACACCGGAAGGCCGTGCTGTTTGTATGTTCTCATTCAATGAACGGTTCCAACTTTCCACCATCCCACTTCCAGCTGGATTATACGGTACCGTCCGGGCATGCCTAATGTTGTACAGGTGGAGAAAACGGTCAAACTCGTGGTTGGTAACTTGTGGTCCATTATCCGTCACGTTTTCTTCTGGAAGTCCAAAGCGGACGAACAGGTTTCTCAACCATCGTATGATACCCGCAGCTGGACATTCGCTGTAAAAACATGTGGCGACCATGCAGTTTTTTGAAGTTGAGGAGCGGAACCGAATGGGCATATGATGTCAGTAACAGTCTTGTGCCAAGGTTTCAATGAATAGACGATAGGTTGTCTTGGTGCGTCGACTGGCTTGGAACTTTTATCGGCCTTTTGGTAAGTTGGCACAATTACAAACGAATTCCTCTATCATTATTGATAGTCTTGGCCACCAGAACAGTTCCTTTATCCTGCGTTTCACTCAAACTATTGCTGGGTGTGACCCTCACATGCACGTGCCATGATCCGAGGAATGAGTTCAGATGACTCTACAAACTCGGGTCCTCGTACAGGGCGCTCATTCACAACCGATAGTTCATGCCGTTAGAGGTCAAATGACCGTACATCACCCGTGGGTTTGTTATTAGCAGGCCAGCCTCATATGGCATATTGGCTGATTTCCCTCAGTTTCGCGTCGTTCTCGTTTGACGATTGAAGTTCCTGTTTGTGGATGACTAGTAATTCACGAGACTTGGATGCAGAAATCATTAACTCCATTCTGTCCCTCTTCTTCCTTGTGGTCTGCTACACCCATTAGAAGTCGCGAACTACTGCCAGCGGCTTGGTTCTCGCCGCCTGGACGGAATTTAATGCGGAAGGTGTAATCTAATTACCTCGCAACGTAATGACCTCTCAACAGTTTGAGTCCGTTCGCATTTCTGCTTCGTAGGGTTTCGAAGTGTGAACAAACGTCCGGATAAGAAAAGGTGCCATTTTGCACAAGCCCAAACACAGGCGATGACCTCCTTTTCGCCAGCTGAATACGACACTTCCACAGGTGAAAGACTCTGAGAAACATATGCGATCACTTCTCCCTGATCATTCTGAATCTGTAATGGGATCGTTCCAGAACCAATATTTGAGGCGTCTGTAGAAACAAACGTAGGGCAGCTACCGTCGAAAATGGCCATAACAGAATTGGACACGATGCGTCTTTTTATCCTATCGAACGCAGACTATTTGATGATTTCCATTCAAAAGGGATTTACTCCTTCGTCAACGTGCACAACGGTTCCACCAAAGTGGCAGACTCTGGTAGATAGCGTGGATTATATGAACACATACCTAAGAAGTGCTTAATTCCCGGTGCATTCTTTGGAACAGGAATCTCTGTAGTGGCTCGAGTGTTTTCAACGTTTGATTGGGTCCCATCAGTAGATATGGTGTGTTTCAAAAATTTGATTTCAGGAGCACCACATTTCCATTTTCTAAGGTTTAATCGGAGACCAAGTTCATCCAGCCTTCGTAACACCACATATAAACGAGAACCATGGTCTTCACTAGTGGCGTCAAATCCACAGATGTCGTCCATATAAGCCACTCGTCCGGGAAGGTCAGCCAGTGAGTGATTTATGAACTCTTGACATAAAACGGCTGGTCCATCGGCAAAACTTTGTACTGGAGAGGTTCACTGGCTGTTAGGAAGGCTGTGAATTGCTTGGATTCTGACGTTGGTGTCTTGTGGAAAAATGCTCTCCTTAAATCCAACTTTGAGAAAAATCGAACGCCACCCATCTGGATCAGTAGCTCATTGGCAGTTGAGATTATGAATTTACCCACCACAATTTGATTATTCAAATCCTTCAAGTTATTGCGTACTCGCACCGTACCGACCTTTCTTAGCACCGTGACTATGGGATGAACCCATTCGGAAGCAGTTTGTTCGATTAAGTCATTCGAAACCATTTCCTTCATAATAGCAGCCACTGATTCTCACTTGGCCAGAGGAATCGGGCGTGGTTTTGTTACAGAAAGTAGTTGTGCTCCATTTTTGAGGCGTATCCGTTGGGCAGCAGTTGATATTCGGCCAATAGCTTCTCTGAATAAGTTGGGGTATGTAACTCCCAGGGTCGTTGTGCTGATCGCCATAAACCTCATACGATCGGTAGAAGGTGTTGTCTTCCGGGCCACCACAACGTTACGACCGAACAGAGCACAATTGTTCCAAGAACTCACATATATGGCAACAGCTGCCGATGTTGGTCCGAGATATCGATCCAGTACAATGAAGCCTAGAATATGAACACGCATTCGAGTAATTTTTAAACTTGTGGGATGAGGGATATAAGGACGAATCACTCAAATTCTCATCATAGGAACTTGAAGGGATTATTGTTATCGGAGAAGCAGAATCCAATTCCGTATCAATAGTTGTGCTAGAGGGATGTGCACAAACAGCTACTATCCGAATGTCCGGTGAAAGGAGATTGGGTTCCGGCAATCCGTGATTTTGTTTCTCCGTGTAAGTGGGATTATTTACTCAGTAAATGTGTCCTGTCAATAATGATGGCGAGTCAACACTGGGGGTACCTTGACTCACTTGCGCTACTTGACAGGATCTGAAGCATCGAGCAAAATGTCCTCGTTTACTGCAGCTCCGGCAGTCAAGTTTATGAGCCGGACATATGTGATAATCTGTCTTACGCCGGATACTGCCACAACGGTAACCCAGTGGGGAAGTTGTCGACGGTATGGGAAAGGAACGTTGTATCTTACTAATATCAAGACTGCCCATTTTCCCACTGAACACTAATCTGTTCAACTGCTGACGACCTAATCCTAGCAAGGCTAGCAACTGGGTCCCAGGATAACTCCGTTGTACCCTCGGATCCGATTGTATTTTATTCCGGAGATGAGTTGCTGAGTCGGCATATCTCCTTTGGATACTCGAATAATCATGAGATCAGACCGCTCGCGTTTATGTGTTCGTACTTGGTTCACATATGAACTCTATAGGACTTGTGGCGTACACTCTCACGTGGCGACTGCCGAGAATATCAATGGTTTTTGTACTTGAGGCGGTTATTCCACTTGTCTAATACACGTGAGATATAACAGGACTGCTTCTGTCAACGGAAGGGGTAGTATTGTAAAGGAGTTTCAAATTGACAGTGAACTTGTTCGTCAGCTGCAATCTACACTGACGGTTTCTTGACTGCACAGCTGTTGATGTTCGGTTACAGAGTGTTCAATATTCACTGTGTGCTTTTTCACTTATATCCAGCTGATGCATCGTCAGAGCAAAAAGATATGTGACGCGGTGTGTTAACCATCGTTTTTGGTCACACTAGTTACAGACGTAAAACGTATGGGTATGGACGACAAACAACGAGGGATTAGGTGGAAATGGACATACATACATTCACACCATGCATTCTGTGCTCAACACGGCGGCAACGAGATGGGTTGCCTCAGCCAATTTTGTGTGCACGACGCAGGTTGGCGAGTTCTGCTCAAGGTTTCTGGGTGTGTAACACTATTTTGAATGAACTAGGTGGCTGAACTTGGTGACCTGTTTTGTGACGAGATTTCGGAAAAAAAGTGGTTGAAGTAATCCGTCGGATTGTGTGTATGTGTCCATACTCCGCCTGTCTTCATTTGTCTGTAGTATCGTCGTGAGCCAAGAACGCGGATAGCATGACGGGTTGCTTATTCGGAAAACCAATCCATGGGTTATGCGCCTTAACAGGACCACAAACAAGAACCCTCATCTGCGTACCACACTTGTCTCAGAACATCACGGTTGCCACGGACGACAATGGTCAGTTCTTTTGCGTAGCAAGGACCATTTCATGCGATGCTGCACTCCAATGCTGCTTGTATATTTCCCGCGTCCTTTTCGATGTCAAAATCCATGCTCATGCCCTGCTACTGAATAGCAATGGTGTGAACAGTATAATACAATCGCCCACCCTCACTGCACCACATCACTACAATCTCAGGGTATCAGGGCTGTCCAGATTAAATTTCCACTAGTCAGTAAACATCACAATTTCCCAGATATACCCATGAAATATTCCGCCCTGTCCTCTCTAAACTATGAGAGTGAGGGGAACTTAAGTCCTCGCTGTTTGGTGAGCAAACTGAACATCATCAATTAGACGACCATCGTCGTGTGGTCACATAGGTGGTCTTCTGAGCCTGTTACTAATACTTGTGCAACCTTTTCCATCAATTCGAAAACTATAAATGGAGTGATGTTCAATTTGGAATAAAGTAAATCCTAGACTACTCATCAGAACTTTTCCCTTGTTTCTATCATATCTCTCGGACATCTGTCCGGTTGCTAAAATCCGGAACCTATACCAAAAGACTTACTATAATCAACACCGATCTGCTGATTCCAGCGAGTTTGAGACAAACAGCATAAATCGCAAATGGGCTGTTAACCTAGCCACCGATTAGCCCAGGATCCGCCCGAGTGCCTGTTGTATCTGTATTCGAGCCCCATCCACTACATGCCTTACGGACAATAACAACGGTAGTGAGAACACGTGACGCACTAGAAGCGCAAAGTACAGTGTCGCATTAACAAACATTCGAGTCATTTTAAAGTGCGTGGACGAGTGAGGTGTTGGTCGATGGAGCCCCGAAAAATCAGAACACATTTCGAGCCTTGGCACGAGTGTTGAGCACACAGGCGGCCTTGACGCGTATACAACGCCCCGCAAAGATTGTTCCAGCCGTAACAAAAGACGTTCAGGTTCTCTTCGTTCTCTCGACGATCTGCCTGCCGGCATCGGTGCTGTTGACACACATGATGTGCATTATCTTCTGATCGGAGTGTCGTACCATCTACAAAGCTGGTTCCCGTGCACTCGATGCTGACCTTTCTCATTCTCTATCAGAATCACTGGGTCACGACGTTCAACCACTGCATACGGTCCCCTCCACTTTGCCAGCAACTCCCTAGATCCGGGTCCAGTTGCCCCGCGCCCCGCCGGTCTCGGTATTTAACCTGAGAACCAGATTCAAACAGAATCCTCCGACCGGATAACCTCGCAGTTGATTGCTCCTTAGACGCTTCTTGTGCATTTTGCAAGTTTCGGTTGGCCGATCTCCGAGTTTCCGCTAATCCACGCGTGTTCATAAGTCGGTTTCCCCATAAACCAATCTCCTGATCGACTGGCAAGCGTGGCACGCGCCCATACATTAGCTCGAATGGCGACTTTTTCGTTGTCCCTTGCGGCGAACAGCGGTGGGCCAACAGAATCAACGGTAACGTTTCTTCCCAGCTTCCTCCTTTCGCAGCCAACCATTCCTTGATTGTGCGATTGT
>QNGE01005691.1:27366-40206 GCA_008508345.1 Paragonimus westermani
TCCGACCGCCTCTGCCACCTCTTTGATGTCCCCCAGTATTCTCTGAACATCCTCGTCCTCAAACGGCTGCGGCCACGGGATCTTCATCCTCGTATCCTGGTTACGGCACCAACTGTTGTGACCCGAGGAGGCGGATGGCACAGAAGTTGTTTATTTGGGGAAACCAGTACACGGCTTATACATCTCAACGGGAATACGAACAGAAACACTCATTTGCACACCATACTCATGTGAGGATGCTTCAGTCGCTTTGGACACCATGTCTCAGTTCCATCATGTGGCGAAAGCCATTGTACGTGATGTTGCCCTCTAATGATTCTTCCCGTATCTCTTTCGAATTTGTCCCGCAGCCATCTCGATTTATGCTGTCGCCTCACTACCGAATATTGGTGGTGTAATTAGTGTAGTGCTACCGTCTGTCCTCACTACACAATCACTCGCGCACGCGTGATTGAGACACACTTCCACGTATATAACTGTGGAGTAGTTTCGTTGCCTGCTGGATTTCAAGACCTGTAAGTGGCAAAACTCTGACGACACTCGTGAACTTATCGACCGCATAGTCTGTTGGTGCTACTGTCCCAATGACTGCTTCTTCGTCCGATATGGGGTAGTCGCTAATTAGTCGCGATAGGGCATCTGTCTGACCAGACTCCTCAGCTCGTCGGTACTGGATCTCGAAGTCTTAACCAAGGAGACGCAAGGCCCATCGTTGTAGTCTGTTGGCCGAGTGTACCGGGATACCTGTGTTGAATCCAAAGATAGTCAACAACGGCTTATGATCAGTTAACAGTAGGATCTTACCCTCGTAGATGAACTTGTGGAAGCGATGTACTGCAAACACGAGTTTTGGAAGAAGCAGCTACCAATATTACATCATTTATTGTACTCTGCAGGTGAACCGTACTTAACATATAGAGGGTACTGGACGCCGTTGGCTAGAACTGGCTAAATCTCGATGTAAGTTTGCCAGTGTCGTTTACAAAATTATAACAGGCCATTTGTACATGCCGTACACCAAATACTCGGTCTCTATTCTCAGCGGCTTTGTGCGAGATACCGGTTAGAATGTGAACGAGCTGTCCACTCTGATCTCAACAACACAACATGTTGCCTTCATCACGGCATCCATATACGGATAAAATACTCAGATAAGACAGGTTACCAGGAAGCGGAGTGAAATGGCTCAGTAACGATGCTACAAAACTGAGACGTAACAAGCGGCGCTTATCGTTTTGGTAGTACGTCTATAAGACAGGTCAAAGTTCACAAGCGTTGCGGTAAACCTCAAAACACAATATAACGTGATTTAGATTTCATGGGAAAACCTGAATATCGATCGCTACCTTAGTAATTTGCAAATCCCATTCAGGAATGCAGTTTCGTTTTGCCCATCGTATGGTATAAACATTATTGTGATAGCGCAGTACGTTGGGGAATTGCCGTAGTTTTATTCCGCCCATTTGCACTCATGATTTGGCCATCTAGGCCGGCCCGTATGTGTGTATGAACGTGACGTATTCGGTGGTCGAACATAGTTCCGAACACCGAGGTACTGCGGCGAGCGGACATGGACGGGAACAGGTAGGTCATATCAGTGTATCCATTCTACTTCTGTTAACGTCTGCATCGGCCAACAGCCTGGTCGATGACAGTTAATCCGCTTCTCTTTTCGGATACCTGGGTGTCTGCGGTCTTCTATCCATTGGTTTCTTCAGCTTTGCTGGTGTACTATGTGACGAATGGTCTGCAGACTTTTCGTAGTTCAACCAGAATTCTGTTATTCATCCTTGTGTTTTCTGGGATGCATTAACCTGTATTCCTAACCCTAATGTCTCTTGTATCATACTTCACAAATCTTTCTCCTTAGTTTAGACCTTGTCATTGCAGCCTCTCCGTTTAGCCACCTAGACGTAAGAGTTTCCTTGCCCTACTAGCCAATCAACTGGCCAACCAGCGTTGGCCGGCTAGACTCAAGGGCCCCACTGGCACATCTCCCGGTCCTATTCCTTCGGGTTTACACTGGATATGTGGTGTGTTGGTGGAACTGGAAGTGGTGAGGCACCAGCCAATTGCGGTGATGGTTAAGCGCAGACGTCTTTTGACTTCGGTCACTGTGACAGGCTAATCCGAATCCGATGCCGCCAACCGTGTCTGAACGTGCCTACGCGACTTCATGCGTGTGTACCGACGGCCCGAACGAAGACCAACTAATTCGCCTGCCTCACGCGTGCACTTGTCGTTTCCCACTGGTTTGCCTCGCCATCATGTAAAAACAATTTCCGCCTACGCTGGTTCATGATCTTGTGTTCGTTTGTCACGTACGATTGCGTGTCTATTATTCACGCTTATTTGACTCGTGATAGTGCACGAACTATACCAACTGCAACGTGCTTATAACCTTGATCATTAGTCTGTAGTATATTATTTGGTGGTCAGGTTGTAATTCAAAAATTGACTGCACAACTGGAACCACCAGCTACTCTAGCTGAGAACAATGCTCCGGTTAGTTGATGGGCTTTCGGTAATTTGTGTCCTGTTTCAATGACAATCCGATGTCTTATATGCTCGTCTATGACCTTGACATATTTTGTTTCCCCCATTCAGTCATGATGCCCCTACTGCTATTTGCTCTTGGCCGATTCTTTATCGATGTGAACCAAGTTCAAATCCCCTACGGAAACATTTGCATTCAGTTGTTACAAATTGCGACTCCTGCTGTACTCGGTCTTGGTCTGCGATTCTGGAAACCCAAAGTGGCGAAATGGTTCACTAAATTGACAAGACCCTTGTTTCTGTTCTTCATAATCTTTTTTCTCACATTCGGAATTTACGCCAATCTTTCGATCCTCAAGTTGATTGGCTCGTATCCGATTGTTATGCCAACCGGGGCGTTGTTGCCGTGGCTCGGATTCGTTCTAGCTGCACTGATCGCATTTATACTGAGACAGCCACGTCCGGTGGTAATCACAGTTGCGTTGGAGACAGGAATTCAAAATATCGGCGCCGCCATATTAGTGCTGCTCTATTCAATGCCACAACCAGCCGGCGACCTTGGGGCCGTGATGCCGATCACCGTCTCATTGTTCACTCCGCTTCCTTTGTACTTCATTCTCCTCAGTGTCACTATCAGAAAGCGATGTTGCCAGCGTCCTGTTCCAGCTGAGATTCATGAGGTGCAGGCGTTGAATCAAGAGGAACAAGTGAACAAAACAGGTGACGACCTGCTCGATAATCATCAGAAATTTGAAACTCGGGTTTAGTATCATCCTTTAGGTCTTTCAGAAACAAACAGCGCACATTTTTCATGTTTTCACAATGCTCCGATTTTGGCAGTCTAATGTCTAATTTTTAATTTTTTTTTGTTTTAACACAACAGTGCTTTCATCGATTACAGTTCGCCGGATTGATCATAAACGGTAAAGATTTACAGACACTTTGTTTTGCTTCGTTAACATTAGATGAGGGGTTGTATTCGATGTGGCTTGCGACTTCCACGTTTTTTCAGCTGGTGATACGTTCAACAACCAGTTATGCACATGGATGTCTTACAGGATTGACCTGTAGCTCAAAATATGTTTAAAAACAGCTGTTTTGTATACTAAAGGAAAACTCATTATCAATTTAACGTATTTCTAAACTCAAAATTTCAGATTCCAGACGTGATTATTTTGAATCTTCTCATAATTATGTCGCCGAGCATGAACGTGTATGTGGAGTTCTGATGCACGGATTAACAAATAGTTGTATTATAAACCGAGCGATAGTCATATTTCATTACGAATTTCACTACCCACATATTTTTCGGATTTATTACTTTGTAACTATGGTGGACTCGTCTCACAGTAGCGATTGTAATTGAACAGTAAACGTGTGAACTTGGTCAATAGGGATTAGTGGTGAAAAGTTTCGTCTACAAGCACGAGCATAGCAGTTTTGCTGTGCGTTTCTATGGACTATTTGGTCAAGTCAATAATGCGCATAAAGTTGATATGATTTAACGATGTAGCGTTGTGAGCCGAGAATGCGGATGTCACAAGGGTCACTTGGTCGGAAAACCATGAGTTATGCGTTTCACCAGAACCACAAACAAAAACACACCTGCGCACCACACTCGTCTCAGAACATCACGGTTGCCATGGACGACAATGTTCAGTTGCTTTATGTCGCAAGAACCATATCATTCAAAGCTGTACTCCAATGCTTATTGTATTTTTACCATGGCTATTTCGATGTCAAAATTCATGCTCTTGCTTCACTATTGAACAGTAGTGGTATGAGCATTATACTGCAATCGCTCGTCCTCACCAGAATAGTGAATCGAAACAAGGAGTAGTCGTGGTATTTGACAACGGACAAGTTAGCAACACTCCATGTTGACCTCACATTGAACGCTATCGGTTCAAGGCAACTAATGTTCAACAACAATTGCTTCAAAGTCCAGTCTCGAAAGGATGTGCAACACCCGTATTGACAACTCCGGGGACTAAGGTTGAAATGTAGAAGTGTCGGATAACTATGAGTACCACCCAACAGTGAACGAAGTTATTTCGAGGCTATCCATGTTTGTATAATAACTTGACCGTTTAACAACTTTAAATGTCACTTTTGCATGGAATGAGCAGATGAATCATCATAACCCAATGGGCAACAAGAGCACGTTAGCTTTTGTCAGACACTTTTGAATCACCAGCGCAGGATTCGACCGTAGACGTGAATATATATCGGTCCGCAGTCGCATTCAGCCTCCTTAACAGTAGCTACCCTACTGGATCAAACCCAACGGACGGACATTTTTAAAACTTTCTAAGTGGTTGAGCTACGNGCGTTGTGAGCCGAGAATGCGGATGTCACAAGGGTCACTTGGTCGGAAAACCATGAGTTATGCGTTTCACCAGAACCACAAACAAAAACACACCTGCGCACCACACTCGTCTCAGAACATCACGGTTGCCATGGACGACAATGTTCAGTTGCTTTATGTCGCAAGAACCATATCATTCAAAGCTGTACTCCAATGCTTATTGTATTTTTACCATGGCTATTTCGATGTCAAAATTCATGCTCTTGCTTCACTATTGAACAGTAGTGGTATGAGCATTATACTGCAATCGCTCGTCCTCACCAGAATAGTGAATCGAAACAAGGAGTAGTCGTGGTATTTGACAACGGACAAGTTAGCAACACTCCATGTTGACCTCACATTGAACGCTATCGGTTCAAGGCAACTAATGTTCAACAACAATTGCTTCAAAGTCCAGTCTCGAAAGGATGTGCAACACCCGTATTGACAACTCCGGGGACTAAGGTTGAAATGTAGAAGTGTCGGATAACTATGAGTACCACCCAACAGTGAACGAAGTTATTTCGAGGCTATCCATGTTTGTATAATAACTTGACCGTTTAACAACTTTAAATGTCACTTTTGCATGGAAGTAAGTAGAAACAAGAAATGTAGCTGATCAAACATGTATTTCTGTATAGAGTAATTACACCAGTAACAGTTAAGTAATGCGAAACTAGATGCACAAGAAGTAAAAGGCCACTTGGCGCAACTGCCGTCTGAGCTATACCCGAAAAACCTTGTGATCCCACCATTCGGTTCTGCAGTTGAATGAGTAATATGTACTTGGAAGCAATGCTGTATGCGGCTTTTCCCTTGTGAACTGAACAAACTATGCTTGTAAATTTAAGGATTTTGATAATAGTAACTCGTGGTTAATTGTCGTCATTTCACTCGTGCTACTCGAAACGCGTATAGTAAAGGAAGGGAAGTGTATTATAAAACTCGATTGGGAGGTGGAAATGATTAAAAATAAATCCGAAAGACAGATACATTCCCGGAACCAGGTTTAAAGATGACCTCATTTCCAGCCTTGAATACAGCAATCAGTACATCTCAGCTGGACTGAGAACTGGCGTCTACACGAACGGTGCAATATCTACTTATTCTCCTCATCTCTGTCCCACGAATCCGGTACAACCAATCTTATGGACTGAAGTACACGCGTGCATTACCCTCTAACATGTCCTAGGGGAAGGACTGCCTCTCAGATATGGTGTTTTGTTCGGTCCAATAACATCTTCACAGGAGTTTAAGACCACAGATGGATAATCCCCAAATACGATCAGGAGTCACAGTTTTGGTCTTAATTTTGTGCAGTTCCTTGCCGAGAGCGACTATGGCGTTTATCGGCACAGTCTTACGCTTTGGCTTCCGCAGTTCAGTGTGCATGAGACAAATGACCTGATTATTCTTCAGGCATCTCGGTTTGTCCCGCGCCGTTAGTACAATTAGCCCATCGATTTTACCGGAACACGTATAATTTCCGTCATTTTCAGCCAAGGAGAAATGTTGAGTTCCGGATGTCCTTTGTTCTCCACCCTATAAAGATACATACGCCCAATAGGCTCGATGTACTCCGACCTTATTCTACTTGCTTAATTCAGCCGTAATTTCTGCTTCGCGAGCCATCGATTGCCTTCGGATGATGTTCCCTTGAACTCGTCTTCTACGTTACCGGAGATAAATCACCAATTACACAGGTGCCATCTTGGAACTAGGGCGTATTGAATGGTGTTGAAAAGTCGTTACCTTTCGAGGCGAAATCAAAAGAACAATTTGTGGCACAAAGCAAATCTCAGTTTTATTGAGTTTCTATTCGTTATTTTATGGACAAGATGAATAAGCAAACAGAAGAATTACGATTGGTGCTGACACCTTGGCACTCCTAGTGGCCGGCTACGCTCTGCTTGTAGCTCGTTTGTCTTAAAGCGTGACGCACCTAGACAGTTCGTTGTACTCCGATTCCCGTTACACAAAAATCCAATGGTACGGTACCGTGCTATCCGCGTTGACATACTGGTCTCTCCGCGTTGTCGATATTGATTGACAGTAGCCTTCTGAAAATCATCAGTTAACTTCGTACTGATGCGTTTGTCCAATCCAATCCCTTTACCAATGCGTCAGCAACTGCATGACATTCAGGGAGGAAGGTACGCTAAGTAAACGAACGTAAAGAAAATTGTCAAAATAATTCAGTACACATGTTTATAATGACAAGTGTATTGTCAATGCAAGGTTCGGATTGTCCGACCTATCAAGAAGTGCCATCAATCTGGAGGGAACTTTTGGCCAACCCCGTTAAAGACCTGTCAGAGGTTGATCTCGTGTACACAGTGAATATATATATATACAAATATTATATATATATTATATATACAAATATATTCACCGCTGACTGCAGTGCTACTCGCAGTAATCTATCCGTGAGCATCGCAAATCACTTTAAGTGGACGTTCTGCTCAAACGACCTGTGGAAAAAATCAAATAAATATGTTGACACAGATTTATGCAGCATCCAATGGTTCTGGATGGGTTTGCTTCCGAATGAACAATTGAATTAACAGTCTTGAAGGTCAAAACGATATCTCTCCCTGCAAAGACGTTTCGTTCGATCACTGTGGTTACAACATCCTAGGTTGGGACGGGTTTATGTAACTTGCCCAGGAACAGGAAGATTAAATTCACATGAAACCGATGAATGATGTGGCAAACCTGTCAGTTGTTGAACAATCTATTTGTAAAATCCCAAGGCTTCCGCGGGATCTGAACCAGCAACGGAACAACATGCTTCCACAGGACATGTGTTGAGCCAGTTGAACAAAGACGCCGTGATGGTTGTACGGAGCTTTCGAGTCATTTCCTTGCCTACCCACCGGAACTGCTAAGGTTTAAGGGCAGGTCAGTCACAATGTTCGAAACAGACGATAACGGACAAATTTTTAAGTTTGAGGTAATGAACTAATGGAGAGGAAAGACAGAAAATTATGCATGTGACTTTACAGACTCCTATGGCAGCACAAGAATGATCACCATTTTACTATGCACACGAAGTAGAGGGATGTGAAATTTCTCACCACGGCTGCTTACAGAGCAGTTAAATAGTTCGTAAGTGATAGTGGGAAATTTACATTGAAGGTACAGACAACACCTCCTGTATGACGGCTCTGCCACGAATGCATATCGATGTTTGTTTTAACAATATCGGAATCACTGACCACGAATCGGTGTGGTGTGTGTAAGGTGATGCGAGCACCCAAATGTCTGTTTGGTTTGCCGGCGTACGTACGTCCGTATACAGTAGAATATTGGTAGTCGATGTTGGAGATGGTTAACAATGACAGAGCACTTTATCATGCGTGTTGGAAGTCAGGTGATCTTTCCAACATAAATCTACCTGACGGCTTTGCAGATCCGATTCCTTTCTGTAGCGCGATGCCGTTTAGTCAGTTCGCTCAAGTCTTGGTGGAAAGATTGAGCCTGAGCAGCACTCCTACCGATTTTAGCTATGAACAATGCTTCACACTGCAACCTGCAGACATTAAAGCGGAAGTCTGACACGCATAACCTCAAAGAATCGCTTGCATCGTTTGAAGAAGTCGACAGATTTAACGTCACATTCAAATTCTTGAGCTCAGTGGACGTTCAGTGATTGTTTACGTATGTTCCACCGCACCAGTTGATAGAATTTCTGTGCAATATGGTTGACACAGAAGGCTTAGATGTAGAAATTCCAGAGGGTCGACTGGAGCTGTCTCTGTTACTGTGCATGGAGGGCATAAACTTTAATGTCAAGAATACACCATATTGACAGAGATAGAGTTGTCATAGAAGGCTCGTTGGAATCGGTGGTTGGTGAGGATACGATATTTGGAGATCAGAGGATGCTGAGAAAGTTTATGTAAATTGGAATGTGTTAGACTGTTTAGAAAGAAAGGAAAAGCCAGAATATTTGTTTAGTTCTAAGGGTTCAACAGTAGAAAGATTATGGAAGCGTAAGTGCACGATCTTCCACGAAGACGTTGAGCAACGCGTAGCGATAAACCGATGATCCCAAATATTCAAAACAAGATTGGATCGTAATGCCACAGTACTATTGAACAAATTATCAAACTGAATATTCAGACAACCTCAACAGGTTCGATCGACAGATCGTTTTCAGAAAAATGGGTTACAATTTGTTGCTGAACGGGCTAAATATGAACTATAACCACATAGTAAGGCATTCATACCCAAACGAGCTCTTCCGAACAGTCAACAGGTTCAAAACAATGGGAATGAACCGAACTCAAAAAAGGGATGCACACACCACTCAAGTAAAGTACAATGACCGACAACTGGCTATTCGCACAACCATCAAATTGAGGTGACAAAACAAAATCGTCTAGGTCAAGGTCCAATTAACGTCCGGAAACAGGGTAGGTTGAATGCAGAGGGGTGAATATTTAGAGGAATTGGTTTGGGCCGGATTTTCACATGATTGTAGTTCAAAAATTCGATACAGTAAGCCACAACAAAATAAGCAGAATAAAAATTCAAACAGTGCCCATCATGTATACAGCAACCTCAATAAAACGTACAACAAACAACAGCTGGATATTATCAACATCCAGTATCTTACTTCAACGGAAGTGATCTCAATGATCAAGTTAGCTGAATAGTCAGTATGGTATCGTGAATATTTCCGTCAAGTTCGTGTCTGTACCCATCTACCGATGACACAGCTAGGACAGACTCCGGTAGGTGGGTTCGTATTAGTCACGCCCGAACAGTGAAAGTTTTAGCTGCAAGACGAACGGCTCATTCGGTGTTGTAGCCTTAGCGAATTGCCGCCGAGACGGCTATTGTTGCTGGGCACACGTATTTTTCTTGAGGGTTATTGGGGTGGATGGATGGTCGCCTATGGCAAACCCCAGTCTCCTCGGATATGCTAGTAGCGCATTGAAAGCTGTACCCGTATGCACGATCTGCCAGGCAATTCCCAGAGCATTCTGCAGCATCAGCCGTCAGTGCGCAGTGATCAGTTGTGTCTTATGTTGAATACTATTGTTCCCCATGACCGACTGACTCATGTGAGTTGGAAGCCAGGTCGACAGTGAAGAGGAAACATACAGAATGATACAAGCGTTTTGTGTCGATCCGAAGCACTCGCACGTAAGCCACGCCTGTGGGTAGTTGTATCCAGTTTTTTGCCTCCCAGAATGTACATTGTGCAGCCGTGTTAAACATGAGTCGCGTTTCTATGACTCAGTGATGCAATGGTTTCAGATCAGCTGCTCATTTTCAGCCGAATTGTCCACTGCACGTCAATTTTGCCTAACATTTGCATACGACGGGAAGACAGGATTGAGAACCAGAGGAATTTCGAGCACAAATAGAATGTGAATGGCAGGGGTCCGAGTGTGGAATCGTGTGGCGCATCACCGGTCGCACAATACCAATCTACGAATGTCCCGTTCACTTTGATATCACAGTGACCATGTTGACGGTAATCATTGAGTCATAGGAGTGGAGAGTTTTTCTGTATCCTAGTTACGAGGCTCCACACACGCTGTTAAGTGATCTGCTCGGTCGAAGGCAGTGTAAGTCTGGAACGACAACATCAACCAGTTTCTCCTCATCCACAGCCATTGTTGGACCTTATCAGGTAGCAAGTGAGTCGGTAACGGACGAAAATCCATTTCGAAATTTACCCGATGTTTACTATCAGGCAACAATACGAATGGAGTGCAACGTTTACGTACCTGGTCGTTGATCATGCTTTCTGTGGTGTTTGGCACAACCAGCACTATTGCAGTCGACCTGTGCTTAGTGGGTTCGTTGCGATCACCACCTTTAAAAATGGGAAGCTCGCCGTTCGTACTCTAATACAGCCTAGGTTCTAAACCGCATTATATCACACCCTATATATATACTGCAATTACAAAATTCACAGAATCGCTAGCTGCCCTTATAGGTGTATGACTCTGCCACAACCAGCTTAGTGTGATAACTGTTATCAGCATGCTATGGTTTAATGACAGAATGAGTGGTTACATATACCAGGATGGTGGATCGAGTTCCTTCGAACACCAGATTGTGATTCTGTCTCAATTGATTCCCGTTGGGATATGCCCCAACTCACTCATATAGCATAAAGCTAGATATAAGTGTGAACCAGCCACCGAACACAATGCTACTGATCATTACATTGTTGACATGATGAACAAAACTCAACCGACTTGACGATTGTTGTAAGCAGTCTTAACAGAAAACTACGTATTCTCAATCAAAGGAGGGTGTACAGTCTACCGTTCCAACTGTATCTGTTTTCAAATTGAAATGAAGATGGAACTACATCCACTTAACACAAGGAGATATTAACTAATATGAATAGGTAGTTGTGCTTAAACACACAGTATATATTACTTCTAACTAGATCTCGATCGAAGTCCAGCCGTTGTTTCACTGCTTCCTATGTGTCACGCAACATATTCTACTCTCGCGTCATCCTCGTTTACAGTCAACAATTAAATATATGATAAAGAAGATTACTAGTTCAAGTTCCGACTTCAACGGTTACAACAAAATGGATTTGTGTATGCAGTTGACAATAATCATTGAGTCAACCGTTTTTCCACAGATTCCATTGAGTGATGAACGAACGTTGTGGACATAAACTGAAAACAACTCATATCTGGTGGCAGCTTTCACTTTGCGATAGGTTTGTCCGCCAACTGTTGGCGAGGAAATGCACTAATTTGAAGTTTCATTTATACTGAATTTCAGTTCTGTTCGGTATTTATAAGTGACAATGCGATAGTGACTAATATGAATTAACCTAAGCAATTGTCTCATAAAAGTTTTCATACTAAAAATATGCACAGCTGTTGGGGTCTAACATTTGCAAATTTCGAGTTTAGGAATTTTTCAAGTGGGTTGGCTCAAATCTATACCCGATGTTGAAAGCTGACATGTATGGGTGACGTTTATTGAATATCGTTAAAACCCCTGACTACTCGTTAATAAACAGAACAGTTGGTGGTGTTGACACAAGCCGTTGTTCACGTCAGTTGTTTGTTGCATAATTCATCACTTTAATTCACGCAGGTTATTTGCTATCAGTGAAATACCGATATTTTTTGAATCTGTGATTGACTTTACTTTGAGTCATGTGATTTAGTAA
This sequence comes from Paragonimus westermani, assembly GCA_008508345.1. Taxonomy (NCBI): domain Eukaryota; kingdom Metazoa; phylum Platyhelminthes; class Trematoda; order Plagiorchiida; family Troglotrematidae; genus Paragonimus; species Paragonimus westermani. The sequence goes on from QNGE01005691.1 coordinate 39,375, forward strand.
GCTGAAATATTTCGCTCAATGGTATCAGAAAGTTGGAGAGAACGTGAAATAAACATTTCATTTTTCACATCCTCACCTGATGCAAATGCTCATGCGTGGGCTTCAAACCACAGCAAAACATTTCCTCTAGCGATGACCAGTGTATTGCAAAATTGCGACGTGTGTGGCTGATTGCCTCCTCGAGGGCAAAGAATGTACAATCGTGTGTAAACAAGGGAGAGTCACAGGAGAACGCGATTCACAAGTCGCCGCACTAACCCATCGGTGGCATCCACTGGGGATTCCACTGGGAATCTTACCAATATGCAAAACGCTGTCCGTTCATGTCGTCCGATCTTAAACAGGCACACTGGCTTTCTTTCGTGTGCTCTTTGGGGTTCGAATGAAACAACTCGTCAGGATCTGTTCCTCAGGTAAATTCAAAATCCGGTTATGTGGCAGCGTTCTCATAGAATGTGTATGTATATGGTGCACAAAAGTGTTCTATGTTTCCTCCATTGAGAACAGCAAATCGTCCGTGGTCACAGTTTAATGTCTACACAAATAAGGGTGTAGCTTAAGCGACAGGTAGATGTTCGTAATAATAAGTACGGATACAGACGCCATTGATGTTCTCGGCAGTCGGCCATGGGTTCTATAGAGTGCATATATGAAACAATACAAACACCAAAATGTCTCGAGCACAAGTACATCCACACCACACAATGTGTTCCACAAATTAACGATCTGTGAAAATAAGACACCTCAGCCTAATCGCCTGCTCAAGTCGTTGTCAAAACATTCTCCTGGATCTCCTTCACGTTCACTACAAACAGACAGCATTTTTACATCA
>QNGE01005692.1:0-15182 GCA_008508345.1 Paragonimus westermani
AATGGGTTGAGAAATATACCATTATTATTATTATTACTATATCTTGTATTTGTACGCTATTATCATCCACTAGGCACGTCTGCATATTCCGCCACCAAATTCACCCACCAGAACAACTTAATCCTGCACACAAGCAGCCCGATTTCTTGCTTCGACCTTTCGGAAGATCGTACCAGAGAAAGAAATGAAAGGAAGAACTGGGATGAGTATGAAACAACATACTCTCGTTAATATTTGGCATGAAACAAAAGCTAAATTTTTCACCAGTTCAACGGTAACTTGGCATTTCATATCGCATAATCTAAATATGCTCTCATGAATCCGTTCAAAAATCAAACGTGGAGCGCAATATCACAGGTGGTATGGATGACTGAAAATGCACATCTTTGTAGATAATTGGGATATGGCAAAAGTAAGGAAATAGTACTTTTCTAAAATTTTACGCCGAAATAATCGAAGCAAGTTAATCTGATCCGTATTCTCGCGTAAGAAAAAGCGTGCGACCTCCTGCACATTTACCTCAGGAAACGCCATAGCGCGACCATTATAAGATGTCTGAAAATACGGGTGTGTTCAAACAATCATAAGTGATTATCGATGAGTGGTCGGGGATTAGGCTTGGTGGAAATGATGACGTGCTTTGGAATAAAATTAGTGGACATCACCTAATGGCCTAACGAATTATGGAAATAACCATTTTCACAATTTTAATCATAGCCCGTTAGAACCCGACATTTGCTAGCCGGCAGTGTGCTATATGGGATGGTATACTAGGAGGGTTGATGGTAGGCGGGAAAACAAAAGGGTTTCTCGAGATTCCTATAAAAACGTGATATACAGGCTAGGTTCTTTATCCGATTGGGTTTCCTCCAACAATTTCAATGTGCGCCGCCTCTACATAGTGGTCAAACATCACACAAATGGTGACCATTAGGCATAATGTAATGGCGTGCCTGAATGTTTATTGCAAACACGCCTGCATACACACGGATACCCGCATAGGTTATCTACAGACAGGCTTTCTTGTACACGTGCAAGTTTTGAGCATGAACTATCTTGCTAGAGTCACTAGCAAGTCGGAAAATGTGGACCAGCATCTCAGGTGGTGAGTTTAAAATCTTGGACCAATTCATAATTTATGGTAAACAAAGTTTGCACCCGGATGTTAGTTGCTAGATAATGTTGCTAGTAATGTCGGAAAATTTTTCCAGTTCTGTTCAAACTGATTTATGTTCACACTGGTTCTGGTTGTACATGTGAGTTTGTCCTGAATATAAGAATTATCCACCGGAAGAAAGTTTGAAAACAGCTTTTCTGGACTCCGAAATCGACTCTTGAGGCTGTGCTTTCAGCTGCGGTGCAATCAGATTGCGAACAGACTGGCGAACCTACTGCCAAAAACTGGGTTGTGCATGGCTGTGAAGTGCAAACCAAGTCGCTGTAGCCAAAAAGAATCGAACGAAGTCGTTCGATAATTAGTTTGTGTAGATCACGGAAAATGGATAGCACAACAAACACTGCGAGCGCACATTGGATATGTCCCAGAGCTAGCCCATCAGGAGGTGGATGGTGATGAGGCCCAATAAAAGATAACTGCGAGCGTACGTCCGTAGCACAAACAAGAATGTGGCATAGAAAATAGCTGTTTTCAGGGTAAGAGGTGGGGCAATGTGCAGCCTTCAGTGTTGAAGGAAGGGTTAGCACAACCGCTCTGTGTTCGACGTCTGCAAGGTTTCGTAAAACAGATTAAGTGCTCAACGGGAGCTGACTGAGCGTTGATTTGTCGATCTGGACATCAGAAGGCTTGACAGGTGCAATTACTGCCCTATAAAGCGTTGCAACCCCGGACGGTCTTGAGGCATCCTAACATGGTATGCTGCAGCGTCTTTTCTTGATCCTCATGCCTGAAGAACTTTCGATAGCACCTTTTTCAGTGTTGTAGCCATCATTAGTTTTGGCGTTTCCATGAAAGTCAGATATGCGGACCTCTATGGTCATGTGATGGACCAGGGGACGCAGCCTTCTGCGTTGTCAGGAAGCTTAGTAGACACAAATATTCGTTGGTCAGTATTGTGGTTATACGCCGCGAGGTTTTCGGTGTTGGGCAGCTCTGTCACGGCATGCTGCAGGCACGGTCAAGCTGGTGTGCATCAGGATTGTCGTGGGCCGGACGTTGTCCCTTCATAATGGACCAATGGAAGTTAGGCTTGGCTCCGACATGGCCATCGGGGCGTGAATGGGCACAGGATTACATCGAAAGTACGTCTTTATCATCCTGAAGGTTATGTTGGAAACTACACAGCGAACAGGATCGTCCATCCTGATTGACTACGTGTTCTATCTGTATTCGAGCCCTATCCGCTGCATGCCTTGCGGACAACAACGGTTGTCAGAACAAGTGACTCGGTAGAAGCATATAGTGTATTGTCGCATTTACAATCATTCGGGTCATTCTAAAGTGCATGGTAGAGTGAGCCGATGGTCGTTGAAGCCACGACTAGTCAGAACACACTCCGAGCCTTGGCACGAGTGTGGGGCACATAGGCGACCTTGACGCTCATACAACACCAGGCAACCGGCAAATTGCAGGTTTGTTGCTTGGTTGCCGTAGGCATCCTGCCAGCGGTCGGGGTCATCTCTTCCTCTCACGCAGAAGTAACTGACGCCAACTCTGTGTCGCCTCATACAACAAGAGATTATGCCTCGCGATTTGAGACAGGGCGCCCTGATGTGTCGTGTTCATGCCTGGTGTTTTGTCGGTAATGATGTGTTGAGGGATGGTGGGAGTCTTGTATGGGTCTGATAGTGTCATCAATGTGTCCTTGTTTGCAATTCTCGTGGGTTTACGTTTAACGGCTCCGAACTGTACGGTTCCAACGAGACAGCCTGACAGAGCTCCTGTATCTGAAGCGGCGGAGTTAGCTGGTGACAGCAATGGACAGCATTTATTAGGGCATGAAGCGGCATAGATAATGGTTGCTACCAATCTGCCGGAAGGCGATGCATAAGTCTCAGTGTCAAAACTTTCACCGAATGGTTGTTCGGCGTCGACCGCCGAGTTCGCTTTGAAGGCGGATTTTGGTGTGGGCATATCTTATTCAACGAGTACCGTTCGTCGGATGATTCAACAGTAGCAGGGGTGGGTGCTGGCGGGTCTCGCAACCGTTGATTAAGGTCTAAGGGGAATTCTGCTACAGTTACGTTGTGTCCAGAACTCGTGGATGTCGTAAGCCTTTGCTTTGCTGCGCCGGCTGTCCACGTTCAACCAGCTTTCACAGTCATTTACGGTACATTGTTGAATGTCACAGTGCACGGAGGATGGAGTGGGTGGATTGGCGAAACATTGGAGCATTATTCCATGTAGAAAGTCCCGGGCACATGTGCAGAAAATTTTTATGATGCGCGGAAGGTTTGGGACGCACATTCCTTCGAGGGGAACGGATGGACCTCTCGACCTGACGTCATTCTTCGCTCAAATTCCTAAGTGTTTTGAGGAGCTCGCGATATGCCCAGCCATTGCGGAAGGTTGAGTGTCCGGTCGGGATGGAATGTTTTCTCGCACGGGATATACTAGTGAAACCAAGAATGGAAAGCGGAATGACGCAATAAACGGGAGAACGTAAAACTGACCATGTGAGCTATGACGAACAATAGAACATATGATATTCTGACATAACCTTCTGTGACTTCAATGGCATTGTGTTAATTGATGAAATATATATCAAATGAGAACAGCTGTTATCAAGTAACGCGAGAACAGACCGCTTAACAGTTTTCCCTGGTATGCGATTACTGCCGGATTTAAATGTCAATTATCTCTGTACGGCCTCTATATATAATGAGAACAATGTTCGAAAATACCGACAATCTCGCGAGCTGTTCAGCCGAGACGAAGTGCCGTGCGTCCATCCGTCGTAAAAAATTTCCCCGTACAATGGATATTTATTGTTATCAGGAAAGAAATGTTATTTCCCACGTTAGGTGATAAAATGTGGGGTGATTACACTTATTATGAAAAACAGTGTGTATCCGAAAATTTTTGACGAAGTATTCGATATTATTTCTGTGATTATTGAAATATATAACCTTGTCTGCTGGTTGTTGCGGCATTTCGCTATACGTTTTACATACGAGCCGACAGGTTTTGATTTAATGGCGGCCAAAAAGTCGATGTGAAACGTTGAATGTCTGATAAATTCTCCGGCCGCTATGCTTGGGTCTGCTGTGAGAAAGAAGGTATTCAAGTTTGAGGATCTTATTAGGGGGAGAAGGCATTCCAGTCATTGAACTCGATTGGACGGTAGAATACAACTGTCGGTTTGGCAACCATATTGAAATCAAACAGACATTTGATAACATTGTAGTCGCGTCCTAGAAATTGTTGTGAAACAGATATCCCTACAGAGGAAATACCTATGTTAAATATAAGATCCAAGGTATGCCCCTTTCTGGTGGACGTTAGGAAATGTTGGTTCCAATCATCCAGTCGAATGCATGAAAGGAATTCTACCTGTTTTGCTAGAGCAGAGAATGAGGTCCAGGAGATATTAAGCATGTTAAAGTCACCGCCTATTAGTCTGTGTTCACAAGGCATGTTGAACACATGATTCATTGTCTTCACAAGGACAGTCATTGCCCACAGCATTAGATGGTCTGTAGGTGCATCTTATAAGTAGCTCGCGAGAACAAATAGAGAACATTAACCACAACGGGTTTAAGACTTTATGAAGAATAGACTCATCAAGTGTTGCTGCGGAAAATCGCTCCTCTAGGTAAATGATGCATCCACCTCCTCGTCCTGTGAGACGATCCCTACGAAACATGTGATATCTTACGATGCTCATCTGACTGTCTGGGGTATCAGGAGAGCACCACTCCTCAGTTACGAGAATGATGTGGTAATTATATAAAAAGACAAAGAATTTGAAAATGTGCATCTTACTACCAACGACCTTGCGTTCATAAGCAATAAATTTATGAAATTCTTTTTGTCAAATACAGCAGATCAACTGCTAAAGAACTTCATGACAAACTTGGCAATGGGTTGCAAAATATCAAATGGAAAGGCCTGATCTAAATAATGTACAAAGTTTCTGCTCATATTCAAGTGGATGTCGCAAAGGTTTGAGCCCAAGGTAGGAAGTGCTCAAAAATTGCCAATATGGTAGGATGACATTGGGACTGGGGTGGACCAGGTGGTGGTTTGTAAAGTATAGAGGGTTGTACTGTAAAATGACTGGTTAAGACAAATTTGTGTTGTTGACATAATCAGATGACGACGTACTTGCTGGGGTACACATTTAGTGCTCGTCGCACTAAGTCGCTTCTTCCCTAGGTACGCAATTATCAGACGCGAAAAGCAAAAGGCCGTTGAGGAGAGAGACCAAATCTTTATTCGACGAAATGTACAGGTGGTCTCTGATAGCGCTCTGAAAGGCACTGACACGTAAAATAGCTAGAGAAACTAGAGACCAGCCGTCGACGAACGAGTAAACCGGAAGAATGTAACACGTGTGTCCTTCGGGTTCGCGCCACGGTCACATGACATGTAGACAAACAATCGGACAACCTGCATTATGCGAACTTCCTTAATAGCCTAGGTACAATATGCAACTATTTCACACACCATACCGCAGTCAGGCCAGTGAAATCTCCAGGCCGCCACACACATATTGGGAACTTGGTTTCTAGTAGCACCTATATTTTGGGTGAGAGGATGAGTTACTATGAAGCATATTGGATAATGGATGGTAGCCGTTACCCCAAGTATAGTATCAGTTTGACTTAGAAGCCGTGGGGGACAAATCGTGCAGTTTTATCTGCGAAGCGTTGCTTCTTAGAATGTGGTTCTTAGAACCAGATTCATGACGCTTGCGAAGTACTTTTGGTTTACCCCTAAATTGTAAATCCGAACTACTGTTCCCTAGTAAGCACCGTACAGATTTTACTGTTGAGTTTGAGCCTTGTTCAGGTGTTTTGGATTTTCCGCTGGTATTTCCAATGACTCCAGAAGATGAAGAGAAATTCTTCTGGTAAGAAGTAGATGGCCCTGCTTGCACAGCCGCATTATAATCTGAGGCGTCTAAGCTGCTTCTTTCAGTGCTCTGAGTAACTATGGGCGCCTTAGCTCTAGGACGTTTCTTAGTCAAGGCCTCGGTTGACAGAAGGAGACGTTGAGGACTAGGGAATGTGTTTTTAGCAATAACCGTTAGTTTTGTTGCGGATACTTAAACGCGCCCGGCATTGTCGGGACTAGACGTGGTTTGTTTTTCAGTGTTCGCCTGGAACGGCGAAGCGGCGGAGTTTCCAGTTGCAACTTGCGGGTTCAAAGAACTCGTGGAGCGCACGAGATCTGCATTCAGATCAATGCGATTGTTGACTGTGTTACGTAAGGTCTTTTCTCGGGAAACATTGGCTCGTAATATTTCCCTCTGAAGTAGCGTCTTGTCGCCAAGCCCTTTTATGGGCTTAAAATTCGTGCCACACCTGATTTGCTTTTGTCTTCTGACGAATTCTTTCGCTACAAGTTCACTTTCATTTGGACTGAATCTGCGAAGCGAGCCAACTATCTTATTCTCTGTTGCATGTGTCAAAATTTCATAAAATACAGCCGTTTGTTTTATGACCACGTTCTTTTTGACAGCAGGCTTCACGTTTGTGACATTGTTTAATAATTCGTTTTTGTATCGTTTATAAATATCCGCAGTGATCGCGCATAACCCAGCGTTCTTCTCACATATGCGCTAAGAAATATATTTTATTATCATTATTTCTTGTGGACTGTAGCAACAAGGGGACAGTGCTTTTCATGTACTTTCTTGCGAAGTCTCAGGCAGCAGCACTCTCGTTCTCCCACCTTCCTGGCTTTGAGTAGGACCCTTTTCACGGAAAACAGACATATTCCATCGGGTTCGTTGAACACCACCACCTTGCTTGCACAGCGTAAGCGCTAGTGAAATTCCGTAGCTACAGTATCAACGAGCGTCCCAGCGACTACGAAGTCTTTGTGACTGGGAGTAGTCTGATGCTGAATGCTACTCGAGGCGTTTATAATGCTCAATATCAGATCTAACTTGTGCAAAATTTCGGCAAGCTCCTCGTTTTTACTGTGTGGTTTCGCTATTCCGGCCTCTAGTTCCTTCAGTTTTCTAGCTTGATCTGCGAATACGTCAGCGATAGGAACTGAACATAGTTTGGTGTTGTTCTTTTCGTGTGATGTGCTAGGATTTGCTCTTAAGTTCGCCGTTTGAACAGCAGCCTTGATCTCCTCTGCAGTAGCAGGGGTGGAGCAGGGGTTGACCGAACAATATGAAGATTTTACACTCTTCTCCACCGCTATCATGCCTTTGTGCGCAAGGGTGATTGCTTGAAGACTGGCACTTTCTGGAGATTGGCCGATATAGCGGGCATTACTATATGATATTCCACTTTTATCAATAGGATAGGCTCAAAATGTCTCAAAGCAAGTAAGTTTGATAAAATACAACAAAAAGTTTGTCATTCTGAGTGATTTGGTGGTAAAAACGGGATATGCACTAACACTCAATAATAACTGGCTTTTTTCAAACTACGCGCCCCTCTAAGCTAGCTGGAATGAATTGATCGAAATAGTCGGGGCTCATTTATGAATGAATCCTTCCATTTCTGAAATAACCATCGGCTACTCGTAACTCTGTTCTTATGGGTTGTCGCCGTATCTCGTGAATTATCTGATATACCTCATTTCAAATGTACCCCAAGAAGCTGGTCTGACTTGGAATTTCAGACATGCGATGAATTTTTAACGGCGGAGGAAAGTTTGGGGAACAGACGACTTTATTGTGGGGTTATTCTCTGACCACTCTTTGGTTGTTCAGAGCGTGTTGGTTCGCTAATAAATTTTCCTGACCACAGCGCTGTTTTCACCATTCCGAAAACGCGAGCTCATTTGCTGAAGCCAAGCAATGGCTTTGCACGTGACTGGGCATACCAGGCAGTCACACTGGGCAGAATTTATTTAAATCAACTGGTAAGGCTGCGCGTAGTGTACTATGTGTTAAATGCACGTCGCCCCATAGAGCTAAGATTGTTTTCGCAAAATTTCCAGTCGACTATCCTTCTGGCTACGGCCAAAGTCGGCGCGACTCCTTCTCGTGGTACAGGCTGATTCAAGTACAAATCATGACCAGAGGGGGCTAATCCTGAGGTTGACTCCACCCTGCTTGCTGGGCGTAACATCCATGCGACCGACAAAGCAGTCCGTGCCGTGCTAGTCGTGATAAAAGTAGAAATAATTTAATATTAATGGTACAGTTTGTGAGACTGGGTAAAGCGGAAGTTATTGGCAGGGGCAGTCAGTGAAAGCAGACGAGGAGGCGTTTCTCACCATATGGTAGGTAGTAAATATATGATATAAGGAGAGGGGTGAAGAGCACCAGATTCAACGATTCAGTGGCTTATATACACGAATTTAAGGCGGAGGCCCCAAATTGCCCATATCCAGTCGGCTTGTCTTGTTTGGTGTTTAGCGGGCGTCAGTTGATTCAAAAGACAGGTCTCTAAAACAGGTTACATTCAACAGGAAGAGAGAAATAACTAACTAACGATGCTGCTTCAGGTAGTTTACAGACTGCGTCGACGCCCTCCGTCCTATCGACGTCTATAAAGAGGCTGAGAATCTGCTTCCGAGGTACTTGGGAAACGGTGCTGCTCTTAGATGCACTGAAGTCACTGATGGCGAGCCAGTGAGAGTAACTCAGGCATCCCGGGAAATTTTCTGGGCTCACGGAATCAGCGTCTTCAGCAGGTGTATTGAATAAGGAAGAACGCTTAATAACCCCAACTAGGCGTTATTGAGAGTGACCCAATGTTAATCGAAACCACAGAGCATCACATTCTCTAGGGGACTAAAATTCCCGGATGAATATGGGTGCTGGAGGGTTCTGTTAGAGAAAAATCACAGAGTTCTGCGTTCTCTCTCGGGTGGAGTCAGCTTGGTAAACTGAGTATCCGGGGCAACCCACCTGAAATCCAGGTCTCAGTTGAGCAAAGATGTGTGGTTGAGTGTCATGAGAAAATTGTCTGATTCCCGGCAATTTACTGAACAAACTCGGAGAGTTGGTACGCATGTACGTTTGTTTTTGCTAGAAGAGAGGAAGAAGTGTGCGTGGAAGAGCTTGGGATATCAAACCCAATTCTGGGGAGAAGGCTGAGAACGCCTCAGCGATTGGACTTGGTTGGTTCTACAGTTGGTCTGACGGCCCACCTCTGTGGCTGAGGACGGGACTTCATCGACTGCGCGTACGGCAGCGGCCTTGAGCGTCGCTTGACCAGCATGCTAGGCGTCACAGGTTGAATTCCCCGTGTCCCTGTCAATTTTCGCCTTTTAGGAGGGGATCTGGGAGTTTTCAGTCGCGAAGACTTCGACCTTTCATCTGCTGGGGGCCAGACCTTGAAGGAGGCAACGTGTTTGGCATTGTGATACAAATAATGGAAATGCCTGGTGGAAGGAGTCAAGCGAGTACCTTCTGATTCGTTGGAGGTGGCTCCAACAGGCTTGTCCATTCCCGAATTTCAGGGTGGAAGAACAGTATACAGAGTCGTTCAGCAAAGTTTAAGGCAGGTAGCAGGGTAGACGGATTTCGAACATTCTCCGTTCTCAAAACTTGTTTTTGTTGGCAAAGTCGGGTGTTAAACTGTCGTCTACAGAAGCAACAGAGAGTCTTAAAGAGACAATTCGAGCACAGCTTGCTGTCAGCCGTGATCTTGGCTTTGGCTCTGGTCTCGCATCTCCCTCCTCTGCAAATTGTGTTCGAAAGACACGGTTGTTCAGCTGGTTCCGATACTTTATCAGCCACCGTTTTTCCGAGTACTGCCTCGGGGATGGACATGGCAAGTAAGGTTATCAGCAGGCCAGTGACTTTGTGGTTGGCAGTGCGCACAAACGCGAGATTCATGACTTTCTTCCAGGACGAGGTTGAGAGGATCAACTCTACCCATTTGGAAAAGAGGTTGTGGGGATCCAACTCTATAAAACAACACTGCTTTCCCTCAAAGCTTCCTCCTTTATTTCTATCACAGCCTTCCCTATGCGTACGTCTGAGAGGACAATCGCCTTTTCGGTGGTTGCAACACCAAGTACGACAATCGCTAAGTATTGATTCGAGGACCTTGTTCCTAATTCTGTTTAAAATTGAGCTTTTTGATGTTTGTTCATTCTACTCCATGTAGAGGGAATAAACGGAGACGCAGAGCTAAGGAAAGCCTAGCGTTGGCAATCACAGATTTTCTGCGTCACTCCACTTTTCGCGGTGCGCATGACAGGTCAAGCGTAAAGCTGCGTCTTTGATGTGACCAAATCTGCAGATGGTGCAGAAAAAGTGGTGAGATAAAAAAAGCCAGTTTCCTGTAATAGTCTTCGTTGAGGCCAGCGCTTATTAAGTGGTATCACTCCTGGCAGTGGCAGCACTGCATGCCGTTTGTACGGGTAGTTTGCACCCGTAGTAGCCGCTTGTGCTTGCTCTTTCGGTGAACGTCTGAGCCACAGCACTGCTAGAGCAGACGCAATTCATTGTCAGTGGAAGCAAACTGTAAGTTAGAGAGTTTCAAAAAATAGGTATATGAACACCATAAAACGGAAACAATACAATGCACAATAAATAAGAATGTCAGTCGATGTCGAATAGTGGTAATCTTGTGCAACTTCCCAATGTACAAGGTAACAATAAACCAAAAATATATGAATAAGCAATAGCGGTAGGGAAATCTTAATATTATTTCGAGATACCCGAATATAATGGAAGACGTCCGCGAAAAGTGTGAACTACAAGTTACAGGCATCACAGTCACTCTCGAAATCTCTTACCTTATTCACAGGCACTACATTCCGCGTATGAGTGTCCACTTGATGTATAACACGTTGTGATGAAAAGAATTCAGTCCTTATGCGGTCTTAGCGAGGTTTGTTGAACTGCAAGGTGTGTTCACTGAGAGTCTGCAGCCATGCCGGTATTGAGAGCCGTCTGGTCAATATATAGTAGTTTAGAATCAGTCCAACCGGCGGTTGCCTACAAAAAGTGAACATATACAAAGCATGTCAAGCTTTGTCAGTGTGACAGGTTTTTGAAATCTTGCAATAGGCGTGTGCCCAAACACATTCCTCTATTCAACACAAACGTATTACGCGTTAAAAGTGACGAATTTGTCTGTACGCAATGTTCGAGGCAGTAAATGTTTAAAGGAGCACATTCCTCGTCAGCATCCCAAAGGCTGCACAATCACCTGTAGCACAGGGAATCATTTACTGGCAGCCTGGTGCCATCGACCGTAGGCAGCGAAGTCACCAGAGATAACGTAACCAAGGTCCGTAGGCTGACTCACAACAAGCAGCCAGAATTTTCATAGTGCAAACTTTGGTGTGTCAACAGCTGCAAAACATGGATGTTTCTCTCTATTTGGACCTGCAAGAAAGAAACCACCTGTGAAGTGCCTCTTCTTTGCGATAACTAGGAATCGCGCTGCGCGTCTGTAACTGCAACCGGCTACTTACAGAGCATTGCCTCGGGGCTTTAGTCTTCTTACTCTCGTCTCATTAATTTATTCCCACTACCTCGCTGGAATTCACTTATTTGCGAAGATTAACTGCTTCTTTCTTCTGGTGATGTAGCCCCAGCTGTTTTAGAAAGTGTACATAGAATAATCCGGTAAGACCGGTGCTGTTCGACATTCTTAGCCGTAATCACGGATGCCATCTCTGCGAACGTCTCCTCCAACGTACTCGAAGTTACGATTGCTCCTGGTCGACGGGGAGTCGTTCAGCAGAAGTGACCGATTGAAATATCTACTGCCACGAGCCTATTTTTTATCTTGTCTTTTTCTCTTGATCCACATGTTGCCGTTTGCATAATTTCAGAAATAAGTTGAACGGAATAGACAGCAGAGTGCACTGATGAGTAACTGTTTCAGCATCTTGAACTTTCTTCAAATGAGATGGCTAGGGGTGTATTGCGAGATTGAGATTTATACAGTAGATTTTCTTTTTTGACGCTACGGTTGTTCACCTGCTGAGAGACTGGAATAGATGTGAATTCGAGCACCATGGACACAGACGTTAATCGCCACGATCCTCCCAACCAACAACCACGAAAGTGATATTCTTACGCGCTCCTGAAATTTAAGTGTGCCACATTAAGCATGTTGGAACTGATCCAACAAAATACAACCCTGTCAGTTAGCACTATCGACAATCGATCGACAGTGAAAAGCCAAGCCTCAGCGCGTTGACTTCGTATATTATTACCGACCCTGGAAAATAGAAAGTAAAGAGAGGCGCGTCAAGCTAGCGAGGCACGGAGCGAGTTGTGTGTTAGCCCCGGGACGGATGTTACAAATTGTGTAGCTTGACTAAAACAAAAGTAGGTACAAAATCAAAATCATAGAAAATGTACAGATGAATGCGACTATCAAAATATCATTTATTATAGTCGCTACAAGCAAAATGAAGTCATATCTGCGATGATGAATAGTCAGGGATATGGTTTATTTTCAAGTTGATCATCAGTCACGTTTGAGTGTTAGAAAATAATTTCTCAACTGAGAGAAATAACTGGGAATGTCGCTGCATGCTAACGCGAGTGTACATCTGTTCCCAAATCCCTATCAGAAATCCCGCAACTGAAGCCCAACAACCCGTTTCATGTTATTGTAAATTTGATACTGACGAGTCAGTACAAAACGCTTGCTTGTACGTTGCGGCGAGGCTTTGTTGCGAATTTGAATCAGGTTGTTCTGGTATATTATTTGTAAATCAGGAGCCGGACATACAATAACTCTAAGGTGAATCCGGGCACGTTTACCATTATTCCGTTCAGTCTACGTTGCGCCTAATGAAGCCATCAAAGCAGAATGCTCAGACATAATCGGTTTTATTTAGATCGCGGTTGTTTGACCGATCACGTGAGTGTAAGATGAATTAGCATACGAAAGATCAGCATGTTCCGACATGAGGAACGTTTCTGCAGGTGTGCTAAAGAGGCCTCATCCAACAGAGTCCTACATCATTGTTACACAAAATTATTCACACTTCCTCCATCCAAATGATTCTCTATACTTGAACACCACACACTCTACAGCATCCGAGCGACCTTGCCTCACCGTCCATCTTTATCATGCATTGATGTTATGCTTGGCTGATTCCACGTTACACATAAACGTTCCGGCAAGTAGAACATTTAACCTGGGACTGTAATCAGCTCAACAACAATATGAACAAAGCGAACAGTTTGCCTTCGTCTTGCTCGGAACATGTCACACTTTTATATTTGCCGCTATTACCGGCAAGTTGCCTCCAATAAGTCATATGAAGGTATGACAGAGCATGTTAACTTGTTTATCTATATTTTTCAGATGGTAACATGCTACACTTCAGCGTTTTCTGAAATAGATGGCATGTCGCCATCCTCAGCGCCAGGCAATTTTAACACCCTTTCGGAACACACAGATATATTTTAAAGTTGACCAGCACTCACGTTTGATCGCAGCCGTCGCATTCAGATAGACTTTCCAGCCTGCCCCTTTCAAAAAACCCACTAGACTTGAGTTTCGCTCTCATTTGAGCTCAGCAGTAGTGCATATTCTGATACAAGTTCATGAACAAGAGTGGATGAGCGTTCAGACTTGATAATCCGGTTGTGCCTAATGTGAGGTCAGTGGCGCAGTGGTCAACAGGGTTGTTCCATGATTGAAACGCCCGGAATTCAAATCCGGGCCGTGGCAAGGATATGCATTACTGAGGAGCCCTAATGAGAGCGAAACTCGAGTCTAGTGCTTCTTTTCGAAAGAGGCTGGCTGCAAAGTCTATCTGAATGCGAACGCTGCAATCAAATATGAGTTACGGTCAACTTGAAAATAAACCAAATCCCCGACTACTCATCAGTAATCCAAAATATCGCCTTGCAGGTTTAATGAGTTCAGTGATCTCGACCTGTCTCGGAAGTCCTAATCGCGGGGTTATCGATTGGAGTTAACAGGCAGTAACTGTGTCTCCTCTCGAGACGATCGGGCAACCTGATCATTGCTCACAAGCGAGAGTGGTTGAGCGTTCAGATTTGATGATTCGGTCGTGCCTAATGTGAGGTCAATGGCGCAGTGGTTAACACGGTTGCCTCATGATTGGAATGTCCGGAGTTCAAATCCCGGCCGTGGCAAGGATATGCACTACTGACGAGCTCTAATGAGAGCGAAACTCGAGTCTAGTGCTTCTTTTCGAAAAACACCGGCTGGCTGGAAAGTTTATCTGAATGCGAAGGCTGCGATCAAATGTGAGTGATGGTCAACTTGAAAACAAACCAAATCCCCGACCAGTCATTTATCTGGGAACAAACCTATTATATGCAGTACTTCCCATAATCTGTCTGAAAACTGCTGCCGTCGAATGCTTGCTAGCATCCACTTTCCGGAGCTGCAAGTCGTATGTTCTTGCAAACATCAAACTCAGAGTTTTCTTGACTCGGATGAACATCAACAAGTCAGAAAAATATACATCATGGGTTATCTAGAAACAGGCAATGTCTTTGGAATCATTTGTTTTTCTGTCTGAAATTCAATAATTATTCCTGCACAAATGATAGAATTGCATTTTGGCGAAAATTGGTAGTTCAGGTCAGTTACATGCAGAATATTTCGCCACCGTGAATAGTTTAATGACGCATTAGAGCTTTTGACACAATGTAATCGTCACTCACACCATAGTGAAATGTCAAACTCAAGGTTATCCAACCATTCAAGCGTGTGCAACTAAGGCCTGTTCATGGTCGGATGTTTTTCCACTGAAAGGTGGCCCGACACCTCCACGTGTGGTTTCGTGAATTGTTTTCTGGTTTCTAACCACGCCATCATCATGCAACACAAACGGATGTGGCTACAACAGAGAGTTGCGTGGAGACTCCCTCAGAACCTGCTTTGAGAAGAGACACTGCAGTGGCCATCCTACCATCAACGACTCCCTCACATGACGCGGTGACAGGCCGATTGGCAAATCTTGTGAACGCACCAAGGCCTCAGCTAAAAGTGCAATCCGTGGGGCATAAATTGCGTTTGGTCCGGAATGCCCCAGAGGTCTGGTGTTAGAAAGTTAGTCTCTTCCTCGAACGATGCGTTTGTGAACAGTTTGCTCGAGTCAGCTTGCGGCCTGACATGCAATTGAT
>QNGE01005692.1:15758-27935 GCA_008508345.1 Paragonimus westermani
ATCAATTGCATGTCAGGCCGCAAGCTGACTCGAGCAAACTGTTCACAAACGCATCGTTCGAGGAAGAGACTAACTTTCTAACACCAGACCTCTGGGGCATTCCGGACCAAACGCAATTTATGCCCCACGGATTGCACTTTTAGCTGAGGCCTTGGTGCGTTCACAAGATTTGCCAATCGGCCTGTCACCGCGTCGTGTGAGGGAGTCGTTGGTGGTAGGATAGCCACTGCAGTGTCTCTTCTCAAAGCAGGTTCTGAGGGAGTTTCCACGCAACTCTCTGTTGTAGCCACATCCGTTTATGTTGCATGATGACGGTGTGGTTAGGAACCAGAAAACAATTCACGAAACCACACGTGGAGGTGTCGGGCCACCTTTCAGTGGAAAAACATCCGACCATGAACAGGCCTTAGTTGCGCACGCTTAGACGGTTGGATAACCTTGAGTTTGACATTTCACTATGGTGTGAGTGACGATTACATTGTGTCAAAAGCTCTAATGCGTCATTAAACTATTCACGGTGGCGAAATATTCTGCATGTAACTGACCTGAACTACCAATTTTCGCCAAAATGCAATTCTATCATTTGTGCAGGAATAATTATTGAATTTCAGACAGAAAAACAAATGATTCCAAAGACATTGCCTGTTTCTAGATAACCCATGATGTATATTTTTCTGACTTGTTGATGTTCATCCGAGTCAAGAAAACTCTGAGTTTGATGTTTGCAAGAACATACGACTTGCAGCTCCGGAAAGTGGATGCTAGCAAGCATTCGACGGCAGCAGTTTTCAGACAGATTATGGGAAGTACTGCATATAATAGGTTTGTTCCCAGATAAATGACTGGTCGGGGATTTGGTTTGTTTTCAAGTTGACCATCACTCACATTTGATCGCAGCCTTCGCATTCAGATAAACTTTCCAGCCAGCCGGTGTTTTTCGAAAAGAAGCACTAGACTCGAGTTTCGCTCTCATTAGAGCTCGTCAGTAATGCATATCCTAGCCACGGCCGGGATTTCAACTCCGGCCATTCCAATCATGAAGCAACCCTGTTGACCACTGCGCCACTGACCTCACATTAGGCGCGACCGAATTATCAATTATGAACGCTCAACCACTCTGGCTTGTGAGCAATGATCAGGTTGCCCGAACTTCTCCAGAGGAGACACAGTTACTGCCCATTAACTCCAATAGATAACTCCGCAATTAGGACTTCCAAGGCAGGTCGAGATCACTGAACTCATTAAACCTGCAAGGCGATATTTTGGATTACTGATGAGTAGTCGGGGATTTGGTTTATTTTCAAGTTGACCGTAACTCATATTTGATTGCAGCGTTCGCATTCAGATAGACTTTGCAGCCAGCCTCTTCCGAAAAGAAGCACTAGACTCGAGTTTCGCTCTCATTAGAGCTCATCAGTAGTGCCTCAGGTTTGTTGTGGCCGGAGTTCAAATTCCGGCCGTGGCAAGGATATGCACTACTGCTGAGCTCAAATGAGAGCGAAACTCGAGTCTAGTGTTTCTTTTTGAAATAGGCTGGCTGCGAACTCCATCTGAATGCAAACGCTGCGATCAAATGGGAGAGATTGTCAACTTGAAAATTTTTGATAGTTAGCAGTCTTGAACCAATCCAGTCACATCACTTGAAAACATAACACATCCGTATGCGTGTGCAGATATTCCCATTGTAGGCTAAGTGCCACGCTCTGGGTTGCGCTCAGCAGAAGGCATCGAAGAATGAGATCTTATGTGATAAGTTCAAGTTTCATTTATCCAGAATTGAACCTAGAATAAATCAGATAGAGCATGCTATCAGAAAGAAAGTAACGGCTAAATTCTCACCAGAACTCATGGATGTCATCACAACGCAGATATTGCATTGTTCTGTTCGCAATCTACCGAATGGACAGCGGTCATGCAGGACCGAATAATGGAGGCCGTAAACGATACAGTCAACCTGTATGTCCCGCTGTGTGACTGACGCCTGACCTGCTTATAGTTGTGTTCGGTTTCCAGAATTGTGTAGACTTCGGTTTGGCTTGCAGTCACACATGCATATAAATGGCGGTTGCATGTAGATTCAAGTAAGGTCCGGGCCACTGAGAAGAATGAAGTTCGAATTCCAATTCGTCGCGATGTTGCTCATCACCGCGATCGCCCCCAGTCGATGTAAGTTGAACGCATACTTATTAGATAAGGCTTTACAATGCGATTGACACCACACCATGATGATCCGCTCGAACTCGCCAGGAAGTTCAATTATCGTGCAGTTATTCCGAAATGCGACATCATTCCGGTTTCATGAGCAGTAGTTATTTTCATACGTACATCTGACAGCAACTGCTGTCATAGAGACGAGAAACGCAACTTTGCAATCACGTTCGCTGAAAAGTATTTATGTAACATGGTCCACATAGTAATAATTTTCTGTTCTCCAACGCATAACTGTAAGCAGGCATCCGTCAACTTAAGTCAGTCGACACATGCAAAAACCAAAGCCGTCAGTCACGTTTGTCGGAAGGAAGCTCGTGTTGGATGGAATATTCAAACATGACTTTATTCACATCGTTCAGGTCATTGGGGAGAGCACGGTGAGTTCATGGTCTGTCTGTTGTAGAATCCGCGAATCACGACAGATTTAGACTACCCGAGTCAATTGTATTAGACCACACGTAGAATACGCAGACCGTATCCGAAAGAATCCCAAATTAGACCGTTTATAACAGAGCAGATTGACATGATTTGCTAACTACATTGTTGAGGATACAACCATACTCAGGTCGTTTGAACTATTCACTCAAGCATTCACTGCTAGATCTGCTAACAGTCAGCGAAATATTGCAAGTGCTGATCAAATTTGAGTAAACTGATAATTGAAGTATCATGTAGTTTGGATAGAAATCATTATGTCTGTTATTGTTGACTGTAATCGTAATTGTTAGCTAAGTCAAGGTTCATGAGTCTACTGTGTTGACATTGGTGATGTAATAGAATGGAGAATACTTGTAAAACAATTTGTCATTCAACACGCTTGTTTACACAAGACGGTGACTGGGGACACGATGGTGAGTTTCGGTTTATCTAACAGACAAATGTTACTCTAATTCGAACGACGGAGAAACCTGAATATTTGTCACTAACAGCCTCTGAGCAGAAACCGGTAGTCTGTATCCTAATAAATGTCGACGTGTATCATTATGTGTATTGAACGCTAATGTCGCGCATGTGACATCTCTCCCAACCAACGTTGTTTGAAAATTGTTCAAAACATAAGTGAACTGCTTCGATTCAAAACGTGTATCACTTCCTGCAATCGACTGCTAATCACTGAACCATATTCGAGAATGTTCCCGCAAAATACGTTTGTGGGACCAATTTACTGCATTCATAGTGGCGAGTGTACAAACTCGCTGTTGCTCACCCAACTCATCAGTAATATGCGAGATATTGACTTGATGATCATTTCTCACCACGTTCAGATATCTGTCAATAATTTCGTCAAATCTGGTTCATCTGTCCCATTGTTAAATGCCAGATGATCATCACGACCACGGTTAGTTTACTGTGTGAAACAACTGAAATATTTCGTTATCGTTCCGGTGAATTTTGACTAGGATTTTAGAAACAGTAAACCGAAATGTTGAAGGAGATTATACAGACTCACTGTTGTCTAACCGAATTACCAATAAGACGTGAAATATCGACTTGATGATTATTTCTCACCACATTCAGATATCTGTTAATAATTTCGTCAAATCCGGTTCATTTGTTCCATTGTTAACTGTCAAGATGATCATCACGACCACGGTTAGTTTACAGTGCCTGGACTACTTCGTTAGTATTTCAGTAAAGTTTGACCACGTTGGGCAGTCAGTGTAATCACTCATTAGTAGCCTGGTAACCTCCAAGCGTCAATCGTGAACTGACAACCAGTGAGGACGAGGAGTGCTCAAATGCCAACTGGTTGAATGGAAAATAAACAAACCGTTCCTCACTCGAACTGAACACACACTGACGGAACTTCGTCCAACAAAAGTTGTGCAAGTAACGCACGTTCCGTTCACGTATGACACGTCCATTTCATTGTTATGTAAATAGGGGATAGAAGCACGTGAATGTGCCATGGGTTGTGGTTTGCACGCGGACCATTTCCTCAAGAAGGGACTGTAGAATTATCATCACTGTATAATTGTGAGATCCCAGTTATTTGAAACATCTATCGCAACTCATTTGTTTATCTTCCAAACTCCAAGATCATGATCACGATCACGGTGAGTTCATGGGACAGTGCAATCGAAGTATTCTGATGCTGCTGTTATAGAGCACGACCGTGTTGAGCGGTTACCCATTCAATATTAGTTTGTGAACGTTCCAGCGGTAACCGCGAGCCGGTGGCAAATGAGGATGTGGTGTGTTCGAGTGTCAAGTAGTCATGTTCGACGTATGGATTTCTTTCATTTTGCCGCATAGATGTTGTGCGACTGTACCGAATAGGACTCTCGGTGGAAAGAGGGGATATGGCATTTGTCATGTGATTGGTCACAAGTTGGGTTTCACAAACTTCCTAGTTCCGTCTGGTGAGTTCCACGTGGCAACGTCACGGTACTCCCTGGCTAGCTGCCGTAGCCAGAGTGTATGTCACATTGAAAACATGCATTACTGAACAGAGCAGGTTGAGCTGTTCATGTTCGTGGATTGACTGGTTCCATCCATAAGTTTGAGCAGGGCAGTGGATAGATGGACTGTGCTAGATGTTACCATCTCGTTCACCGCACCCATGCCATAAAACAACAGATGATACGTATATAATCACGGTTGATGTGGTTGGGCAGACAAAGGGAAGTGGTGAGGCAGGTGCCAGATTGAGCGCTGAGCCTTTAGATCCATGGGAGTCGAAAGCCTATGCGTGATTGTTTTTCCAGAAAGTTCCGTATAATAAAACAAGAATTCCTCACAGCACCTCAGTTTTCCAAAGCAAATCCGTTATACACTTATTTGAATCAGGTGATTGGGGAGATTACGGTGAGCTGAACCTACGGAGAATATCATACAATTCGTCTATAAATTTTAGTCAATGACTGATAAATATGAATGGTCTGTGATTTATTTCCCACTCACACTTGCAATTCTTCACACCATTCCATTTCGAGTTATCAGGACAACGCAACAATTATTACTGTTGACATGATTGACATCAGTACGGCGTTGTTCGAACAGGGTTCTACAATAAATGTTGCATTCTCATTCAATCTGTCAACATCAACCGATGTAGTCATGTTAGCTCTTACAATATATCCCGCAAGCGGTACACCTGTACGTTGTGGATAAATTTGCTTGCCGAAGGTGTTTATTGCAACGAACACTTGTCTGAAAGCTGAGTTCATTGGGTGCACGTAGAAAATGTTGAACAAGATGGACTGATGAACGGTTTCTTATTGTCGTTCAGAGTGGTTTGTCACAGTGTTGTTCAATAATAATTGTATGACTAGTTTTGAAATTTAAGCTATCCTCTCAACATTTGGTGTAAGATAACATTGGAGCCTACAGAGGATTGGGGTGGGGATTTCAAGGAATAAACAAATCTGCCAGTTGGCAAGTAGACCAGAAACACTGTGTGCGCACGCACTATCTCTGCCATGTGAACTTCGGTGTCTAGCGAATACACTTAACCATGAACTAAGAGGACGAAACAATCAGTAATATTTCATCAAACAATCATGTTTTGTGAGGAAGTTTGTTGAGGTTATGCTATTCTCCAGTGATATAGTTAGCGGACGGAGATTCTCTAGCTCGGCTTGCTTTTCAGGCTACCCTCCACCGCCGCCGCCACCGCCGCCGCCACCGCCACCGCCACCACCACCAATACCCAGTGAGTGCAACTTGAAGAATAGCAAATTTTATCTGCAACTTAGTGAATGGCACGAAATCTGATCAGAAGTGAAAAGTATCTGGTGCGCACGGCCATCAGTACTGAGATATATGGCAATTTTCAAATTTAAGTATCTGATAATTGTTCAAAATCCCACTAGTTAAAGCAACTCTGCTAAGATTAGACAGAGAGCATTCTGGTGTACGCAGTGACATCCTTGCACAACGAGATACAACAAATTAGCTCAGGGTTTAGTCGCTATCCACAGGGTGGAGGGTTGGCTTACACAAACCGTTGTGTGCCAACTTGAATATCTGTGTGGAAAAAAAAGATAGTTGTTTATAACGTTTGAACGACGTTGAGAATATATTGTGAAGGAAATGGTAACGGTGGTCAGAAAATCAAATACGTATTGTAACTATCAGGCGAGTTGCTCTGTTGTTTAATCTCGGTGCACATTTGTCACGATTGAGCTCGCCAATAGCCCTCTGGTGCCAAACTACTGAGAATATCCCTTTGATCAGAAGTTGCTCTCCTTCCCTCTCCGGCATTTCAGTTTCAGCGAGAAGCATTCGTAGACAGTTACCCACGCCTAGTGTGCTGACAACTGTGGTCGTATAGCAATCCGTGAGTATGAAGTGGGTATTAACGTCGGCGATTCTATCGTGTAGCGTGAACGCGTTCAATGGAGTACAGTCGTTAGTATCCAACTCGCCGGTGGTTATGCCGCGCCCGTGCGTGTTTCGGGGCGTGAATACCCATCCACAACACACACCGGGGTTACGCTCATGGAGGTGCAAGAAATAGTGAGGCATTCGAAGACATCCTGAGTGACTGCGTCTAATCAGCGTAGTAAATGACATAAAGAGAGAGAGCAGCGTGCAATTCTCATATGGTACATTTCGTTGAACGGCTTGAATTTTACCACATGACTCAGAGTTGACATAGGGTCCCCGCAGGTATTCACCAGTTGATAGAGGCCACGCACGATCCAAGTAAACAGATCAGTTAGCATACACAGTGTTTAGATAATCCTTACAACCTACCATCCAACACCGTTCCCAACGTAGCACAATGGTACGAATGAATATGTTGGGAATAGCACAACGCTGGGTGCGAGTTTTGGTACTCTAGGTTTCCACCAAGAATGTAGTTGATAACATACTGCTACTGATTCCACTGTCACTTTCGTGTAGCATTGGAAGGTAATTAATTATTAGGCTATAAGCATTCAACGGCACCATTTGTGCAAATCCTAATCTGATGCTGACGATTCGCTTAGAGCACATTTCTATGCCCATCGAGTGTATTTCTTTTAGGCAGATAATTTAGCATGATCTGTTCAACCAATTGTGATACATACTTGCAGCAGTAGAACAAAATATTATCGCATTTCAGTTAGGAATCTGATGTGTGCCAAATGTGGATGACGACTTCCCATGGTCTTTATGCAGTGGGTCAGTCCAATTTGTCAAGCGATAAAAGCCTGCCGTTTTAATTTTGTTTCCGTTCCAGCGGATGCCAACGCATATCCAAGTAATTCGAACGCATGGAGTGTATTTTCTGAACAAACGGAAGTTGGCACATCCTTGTGCAGGCAATATATTGAGTGTTTCTCTTAGTCTGTTAATCAGAAATTGATCAATCCATCGACAGTTCATGCATGAGACGAGTGTGGGCTTCTGAAAATGGAGAAATATGGGCAGGCGACAAGTGAACATATAGCAGCAGCATCCGGATGAGAGATCACGCCTGTTTATTCCATATTCGTTGTACACTCTAGTTACACAAGTAGAGAAGCCGCGCAGAGTGAAGTTGTTTGTCATTTCGAAATGACTCATGCTTCTGCCGCTGACTGTGTCTGAACACTACCCCACAGAGTTCGATGGAATGCTATTTTGAAAATTATTCACGCTCTCACGCGAAACGTTTGCAACCAAGTTCGCTATCCACTCTCACTCCACCGTGTTGTTGATTTACGCTTGGGTAATTAACCATCTGTATCACCACCTGTAGGCTGCATACTGACCAAGTCTATGATACCAAATGACATACGAATCCTGCTGAACTTGCATGGTCTGCCAAGATCCTCTGTTACTGGAATCCGGAAGCAAAGCACGATTGAATAAAGCTGAACTCACGGACTTATGTAACCAATGTCATATCGAACAATTATACTTCAGTATCAGTTAAAAGTACAAAATACCCTGTCTAGCGCAACATAAGACATTTCAAACAAGTCCAAAATTATCACCCATACGGTATGAAATGCGAGCCATCAAATGCACCTCTCATTTTGTTCCCGTTTTGTAGTACGATGTTCGAATCCCATTAACCGGGGATGCTGCTCCGATAAAATCGCAAAGTATGCTTTCGTATTGGAGAAGAAGGAATGTCAAGTGTTTTACTACACAGGATGCGGCGGTAACGGAAATCGGTTCGATACCCTGCAGGAGTGCACTGATTTCTGTAGAAGGAAATTTTGAGAATCGTTCAATTGTGTCACGTTTGCGAATTCAAATAAATAACTTTAATTCCTCTGAGGATGTTCTCCACGTTCGCGCTGAGATCGAAACTGTGCACTATTCTCCGTATTGGAACAAGTATCTCCTTGGAAAATGAGTGCACTTTATGAGGTGTACGTAGTTTGTTCTCCTTAAAATGAACACACATTAGACCGAATGCCTTGATGCCACTCTCGCATGTTGTGTCAAGTTTGCAACCACGTGCATTTTTCTCACATCAGTTATGCGTAGATATACGTGTAGAATGTTGACTCGGAATCAACACGTAATCGCATACGAACTTTGCGGCTGGCAGCTGGACCGGCATTGGTTCCCATCAAGTCAACATCACAGTCAGGCCATTCATTCATTACTTACGATGAGTGATTACGAAAGTCACCCAGTTAGTAGATACAGAGGGGTATTGTCCTTGCTATTAAGACCCCGCTACCAACACACAGCTCCAACGAATGTTTGGCAGCGTTGGCTCAACAGATAACCCAAGAACGCAAGCTAATTAAGCCATGCTCATCATTATTTAGCTCGCCTATTTGAGCTTTCTTGTATTCAAATACTATTGTATCGACCGTCAGCTACAGAGTGTATGAAAGTTTTGTGTACAGTTGATGGAAGTTATGCTACACAGTATATGAGTTACAGTCTGCGTGTAACGTGCGTGTGACGTAAACGCTCTAACCTACATATGGGCTGAGGTGGATAAAGATGACACGTAAGCACT
Source organism: Paragonimus westermani (assembly GCA_008508345.1). Lineage (NCBI taxonomy): Eukaryota > Metazoa > Platyhelminthes > Trematoda > Plagiorchiida > Troglotrematidae > Paragonimus > Paragonimus westermani. Next base: position 24,868 of record QNGE01005692.1, read on the forward strand.
AAGTGGTCAAGCAGGAACTTATCTCCGTATGCAATTATTCCAGTTGGAAAATTGGAAGGTTTTCACACAAGCTCACGTTGAGCGTGCGTGCTGAGAGGATCGATCGGGTCCACATTTTTAACACTAGACAAAATTCTCGAATCCGTGGTTGGATCATACAGTAGATTCCGACGTGGAGGGTCTATGACGCACGGGTAAATGCTGACTGTTAATGTGTCTGCATAAGTATTCAAGCGCATTTACAAAATGTTCATGCATTAAAATGGCTTATTTTCGTTGCCCGCAGGTTTGGTAAGGAACCTCGTTCATGTCATGGTTAGCCGCTACGGGAATGGTGGGTTGCCAATTCACAGTCTAAGAAAGCGTTCGATGGCGTTGAGCCGATCTGCCTGAGTACAAGATGAACAACTTCACGCCGTTTGATGGAAATACTCATCAGTTTTCACAGCCGTTGGACCGACTCAAGTAGACTTAGCGGTGAAGCATTTTTGAACGGAATAGTTGCATAACTCAGGGTAATAGTAACACCACGATAGTGGAGAAGCAAGCTTGTGTGACGTGAGATTACTACAACCACGCACGCTTAACGTGAAGCTATGGAAGGCGGGAAATGACCAGGTGTTCACAAAGCGGATTGAAAGCAGTATACTAAATGTGGTGTGCTGTGAATGCCACCTAACACGATTGTGAGGATGACAATGATGCAATAATGACCGGGATATATGAGCAGTTCTGACAGATATTTGAGTCAATCCAAAAGTCCGTTATTACAAGATTAATGACACCAGACTAATTCTACGATTGTAATTTTATGCCATTGTAGAACCCCACTGATTATGACAGTGGAATTGAATGCAAACTTGTCTACTTACGTCACACACGAACTTTCTGAGAAATATCTTGCTTCAGTTTGGAAATTGTTGAACATTTTGCTGTCCACATCGTAGGCGGCACTGATTCGTTTCTGCAAGCAGCACACAATTCAATGTCACTGAGGCGCCCTCGGTCATCGGCAAGATATCAGTCGAGTTTTCATCACCGCAACTGACAATTGATGATTCAGTTTTGAATGCCTGCTTTGTGCGGACCAAAATTGACTAACGGCGACGCGAAACAGCACGCAAATAGGGTTAGGTGTCACGCGGATGAGAACAATCTACGTTCTGAGGAAACCTCCCAGGTTATCGAAGCATTCGGAAATGTTTTCCTCACTCCGCTAGTCTTTTGCTAAATGAGCAGAGCACGCTCGCTGTACATGTCCACATTTTCTTCTCTTGGTGGTTACTATTAACATTTCATGACTACGCACCTTTCGTACACATTGGAAGTGCTTCAATGGTGGAATGTTACGCTGAGATCTGCAATCCTATTGGTCAACGCCAAAAACCGTTTACTGTAGAGCTGGTGTACTTTCGCAGTTTTCAACTTTCAGGTGACTATTATCGAAATCGTTGTAGGAGCGCAAACAAAATTTTCTCTCGTGAGCACACACCGTTTACATGTTCTCAGTCACCTGAGACCAAACATTCCAGTGGAGAAATGGTGGAAACTGAAGTGGCCATTGGAACGTCAGTTGATGCCCTGAGGGAATACACTGTTTTCCATCGGTGATATACGTGCGCAAGAACACCCGCATCAAACAGGGTTTGATGTACGTGGAACCATTAACCGGCTATTGTATATGAGGCTGGAATGTGCAAATTTCCCGTCCGTGTGGGTTCAGTGTCGTTAATATGAAATTCGTCCACCACGTGGGTGGAAATAATTCACCTGATATTCGTGGATTTGAGGCTAAATCGTGTATGTTCAGCTGAAGTACATGATATCGTACGGATTCGCTTATATGCTGTTGCGAGAACAGAGAGTTTGAGTGATGTATATCGCTTGACTTGGAAGGGATTTGGACATGTCCACAATTGTCGGCTCATGAAGAAATTATCAACTATAATTGAGTAAATTTCTTCGTTACAAGTAGAGATAGGTGGGCTGGATCGAAATGTCACTGTTTCGCCCTAAAATTTCAAATACCTCCGGGGTCAACGGTTGAAAGTGTGACATTGATTGAGTTGTCTAATTTGGAAAGCTGCACAATCGTATTGGAATATGTCCAGCGTGAAACATCTGGCATGAACCTCTCGTATTGGCGTAATAAAGATAGGAACTCAAGCGGATACTCAACTGAAATGTTCGTGACACAGACCCGCAGTGCAAAACAACGCAACCACTTGGACAGATTAGAAGTGGGGTATTGCATCCTACGCAAAAGCAAGATGTTCGTCATCAGTAATCTTGCCTGTGTTTGCCGAACAACGACGGGCAACCATATGTCAAAAGCAAACTAATTTCTTAGTGAAGTGCACGTTCCACGGTAAATGACTTCATCAGTTCGAACGCACGTTTATCTCCAACCGACGTAACCAGACGACAAATGTTCGGTTCTGGAAATCCCAATTTGTATATCTATCTATTCTCACTGAAATCACCGGAGTGAATTATATGCTGTCCGCAGAATATGCATATTGCAATTGGCACAGCTGACAAACAGCTCAAATCATCTGTCTGTTGTGAACAGAAATCACGTCTTTCTTCAGCCTCCTTCTGGAAACTTCGCTTAATTCTTTCGACACAGTTCTCTCGAACGGATATGGAAAATATATCTGAACTATCCGCCTATTTGACCTCCGCCTCCGGTTGCATTCCAGGTCATATTTATTCCCACAAACGACTATAGCAGTAGCTTGGCTGGGAGAAGTGCAGACTTTCCACAACACTCGGAGAGTTGGATGCGTGTAACAGGGTTGCAGACTGCGATGCGCACAATCACCAGAAATCGGTTCAGTCAGTGTGTTAGATATTCGGATAGGGACTGACCAAGAGAAATGCTAATGAACGGAGATGTATGAACAGAATTACGGGAATTGCTGAAACCACATTGTACAAAATGTGGTCAGTTAACCTCACTGCACAAGTGTGCCCTGCAGTTTTACTCCCCGGAATTTTAACCACACTAGCTCTCACATTCCGACTTTTCACTCTGGTCTTGGATCGCACGCACGCGGAAGCTTGAT
>QNGE01005692.1:29332-40187 GCA_008508345.1 Paragonimus westermani
CCATACACCTTCCGGTAATAACTGATCCATTAGAAACGTGCCAATAATTTTCACGCACCTGTTTCGAATCTACGACCACTTTGCCTGGTTTCAAAAATGAAGCGAGCAATCATCTCTCAGCCATTGTTCTCATCAGTAACCATGTTTTGCCGTCGAAGTACGACAACCACGATTATCACAATCAGCATTTGTTCATGTAATCCATGTACTTCCATGCAATATCCATGTAATACAGACGAGTGTGGATACAACTGCTTGTGTTTCCTCCTCCAGTTGGCTAGTTTGGTGAAATCCTGTCGCCCGCGGTTTCAATGCTGGTCCCGTTGAAGTTACAAATAGCAAATACCGTGTATCCCGTATTTAAGCCATGCGTTACAAAACCAGGATCTGTCCAAGTGATAACGCTAGCATCCGGTGATATTTGTAGCGCATGACACACGGTGCATTAGACTTCGTGGCGATGGTATGATGTATGCGTAGATTGCTCATGAAAACTTGCCCGATTTATTAAGTAGATGCGACTAAATTTTCAGCTGGCGTTTCCTGTCTGAATTTCATGAAACTTCTTTCGGCACGTCCGGATTCCAAAGTATGACACACGTCAACGTAACAGAGACAATGGTGCTCTCAAGTTGAAATCGATTTTGCAACAGGCAAGATTATCTGATGACGAACATCTTGCTTTTGCGTAGGATGCAATACTCCACTTCTAATCTGTCCAAGTGGTTGCGTTGTTTTGCACTGCGGGTCTGTGTCACGAACATTTCAGTTGAGTATCCGCTTGAGTTCCTATCTTTATTACGCCAATACGAGAGGTTCATGCGTTTGTGCAGCTTGCCAAATTAGACAACTCAATCAATTTCATCAGCGCAGAAGGAAGACATATGTTGCGATATGTTAACACTTTCAACCGTTGACCCCGGAGGCATTTGAAATTTTAAGGCAAAACAATCACATTTCGATCCAGCACACCTTTCTCAATTTGTAACGAAGAAATTTACGCAATTAGAGTTGATAACTGCTTTATAAGCCGGTCGTCATGGTCATTTCGTTGCAATCGGTGAGGTGGATTATGTCGATTTTTCAGGCTCGCTATAACGAATATTGTTTAAAATTTTTGGATTATTTATTTCGATGAGCACCGTGTTGTCAGTTTTCCACTTCAATAAACTAACTCTTCGAAATGCTTGCTATAACAGTTTTGCAGAAAGTTTGGTGGGATAATTCGGCATCAGGGTAATGAGAAATGTTGGATTTCTTCGAAAAAGCGCATCTCCGTTATGTCACCTTGCATTATTTTGATGATATATTACAAAATCCGTGTACAGTCGCACAGATAAAGTGCGCATAGAACTCCTCGCGCGACATTTGTGGACGTGTCCAAAACTTTTTCGAAGTCAAGTGATATACACCACTCAGACTCCCTGTTCTCGCAACAGCATGCAAGCGATTCCGTACGATATCATGTTCTTCAGCTGAACATACACGATTTAGCCTCAAATCCACGAATATCAGGTGAATTATTTCCACCCACGTGGTGGACGAATTTCATATTAACGACACTGAACCCACACGGACGGGAAATTTGCACATTCCAGCCTCATATACAATAGCCGGTTAATGGTTCCACGTACATCAAACCCTGTTTGATGCGGGTGTTCTTGCGCACGTATATCACCGATGGAAAACAGTGTATTCCCTCAGGGCATCAACTGACGTTCCAATGGCCACTTCAGTTTCCACCATTTCTCCACTGGAATGTTTGGTCTCAGGTGACTGAGAACATGTAAACGGTGTGTGCTCACGAGAGAAAATTTTGTTTGCGCTCCTACAACGATTTCGATAATAGTCACCTGAAAGTTGAAAACTGCGAAAGTACACCAGCTCTACAGTAAACGGTTTTTGGCGTTGACCAATAGGATTGCAGATCTCAGCGTAACATTCCACCATTGAAGCACTTCCAATGTGTACGAAAGGTGCGTAGTCATGAAATGTTAATAGTAACCACCAAGAGAAGAAAATGTGGACATGTACAGCGAGCGTGCTCTGCTCATTTAGCAAAAGACTAGCGGAGTGAGGAAAACATTTCCGAATGCTTCGATAACCTGGGAGGTTTCCTCAGAACGTAGATTGTTCTCATCCGCGTGACACCTAACCCTATTTGCGTGCTGTTTCGCGTCGCCGTTAGTCAATTTTGGTCCGCACAAAGCAGGCATTCAAAACTGAATCATCAATTGTCAGTTGCGGTGATGAAAACTCGACTGATATCTTGCCGATGACCGAGGGCGCCTCAGTGACATTGAATTGTGTGCTGCTTACAGAAACGAATCAGTGACGCCTACGATGTGGACAGCAAACTGTTCAACAATTCGCTAAACTGAAAACAAGATATTTCTCAGAAAGTTCGTGTGTGACGTAAGTAGACAAGTTTGCATTCAATTCCACTGTCATAATCAGTGGGGTTCTACAATGGCATAAAGGTATAATCGTAGAATTAGTCTGGTGTCATTAATCTTGTAATAACGGACTTTTGGATTGACTCAAATATCTGTCAGAACTGCTCATATATTCCGGTCATTATTGCATCATTTTCATCCTCACAATCGTGTTAGGTGGCATTCACAGCACACCACATTTAGTATACTGCTTTCAATCCGCTTTGCGAACATCTGTCCATTTGCGGACATCCATAACCTTACGGTGCACTTGTTTAGTTAGACTAAACTGACCTTGCATCAGACAGACTTGCTTCTTCATTACCGTTGTGTCACTAGTGCGGTGAGGTATGTGACTCTGCTGTTCGAGAATACTCCGTCAGTAAGCCTACTCAAGTCAGTCCAACGAATGTGATGCAGGGTGTTTCCATCAAATGGCGTAAAGCTGGTGGTGTTGTACACAGGTAAATCACCTAAACGCCATCGAACGTTTCTCCAGGCTGTGGACTGGCGTGCGACCATTCCTCTGAGGGCTGGCCGTGATGAGAGCTGGGTTCGAGAATGAACCTGCGGCCAGTAGAAATAAGTCATATTGTTCGCACAAACCCTTTGACAGTGTGCCTGGATAGGCTGACAACTTGTACGCGTGTCCAGCGGATACAACACGTCAAAATCTGCTGTCTTACCCGAAAATTGATTCAAGATTTTCGTGCAGTGTCACAAATGTCATCCCCATCGGTCATTCCACCACGCACACCCAACATCAGCTTGCGAGAACACTTTTCGGAACAAACCACTGGCCAAGCCGGTTTCGCAATTGGGACGGATGCATATGCAGACGAGTTCCTGCTTGACCGGTTAGTGTTCACGTCCCAATGTTATCCAGTCCACATCGAACGTATGTTGTGGTCTCTGGTGGTGCATTTCACACGCACTGCATTATTGTTGATGCGACTAGTACCATCACAGACTGCTGTCTAGATGTGGTGTGTATTAACTCGCATCCACGACACACCAACCGTTCGTAAGTCGCCCGGTAGAAGGTCGGTGCAGCATTAGTTTGGAACAAACACAATCATGTATGTTAGCCGAACGTTGATGAGCGGAATTCAGGTGGCCCACAGTCATGCAATTTTCCTTCAAATAGCGCCAGTGAAAGTCTCTGCGAGATCTCCGCTGATGGCGCTCTATTGCTTGCGAGTGTTAATTTCGAGCGTTCACTCACCAACTATCAGCCCCTATCCCTATACCATCCGAATAGCCCGCAGCTAGCATGTGTGTGAACCAGTGTAACGTGTAACGTGACGATCATGCCTTGTCCTGACCAACAATTTTGTCCCGTAATCTAAGTTGGGAATTTCCAGCAGTCTCTCTGTTGACCACCAGCACCGCCGCCTAATCTATGTGATTCCGACATCTTTATGATTCTGTTGATGTTTCCATAACCTCAGAAACAACCGTCACTTGGAATTCAGTCTCTGAGACTTCACAGTAACCCAGTACGAAGCAAAGCTTTCTCCAATCATTATTCTGCATCTCAAAACAGGCTTGTTCAAGTGGTTGCTGACTCGCTTGGCGAGTCTTCTTGTGAATTGGTGTACCGATTGATGTCCTTGATTATCCGCAGTTATCATTCTGTCTGGTGATCTGCGCTTTCTCATCATATGTTGCAGCATGCCCTCCATACCACGTGTTAATTCCGAGTCAACATTCTACACGTATATCTGTGCATGACTGATGTGAGAAAAATGCACGTGGTTGCAAACTTGACACAACATGCGAGAGTGGCATCAAGGCATTCGGTCTAATGTGTGTTCATTTTAAGGAGAACAAACTACGTACACCTCATAAAGTGCACTCATTTTCCAAGGAGATACTTGTTCCAATACGGAGAATAGTGCACAGTTTCGATCTCAGCGCGAACGTGGAGAACATCCTCAGAGGAATTAAAGTTATTTATTTGAATTCGCAAACGTGACACAATTGAACGATTCTCAAAATTTCCTTCTACAGAAATCAGTGCACTCCTGCAGGGTATCGAACCGATTTCCGTTACCGCCGCATCCTGTGTAGTAAAACACTTGACATTCCTTCTTCTCCAATACGAAAGCATACTTTGCGATTTTATCGGAGCAGCATCCCCGGTTAATGGGATTCGAACATCGTACTACAAAACGGGAACAAAATGAGAGGTGCATTTGATGGCTCGCATTTCATACCGTATGGGTGATAATTTTGGACTTGTTTGAAATGTCTTATGTTGCGCTAGACAGGGTATTTTGTACTTTTAACTGATACTGAAGTATAATTGTTCGATATGACATTGGTTACATAAGTCCGTGAGTTCAGCTTTATTCAATCGTGCTTTGCTTCCGGATTCCAGTAACAGAGGATCTTGGCAGACCATGCAAGTTCAGCAGGATTCGTATGTCATTTGGTATCATAGACTTGGTCAGTATGCAGCCTACAGGTGGTGATACAGATGGTTAATTACCCAAGCGTAAATCAACAACACGGTGGAGTGAGAGTGGATAGCGAACTTGGTTGCAAACGTTTCGCGTGAGAGCGTGAATAATTTTCAAAATAGCATTCCATCGAACTCTGTGGGGTAGTGTTCAGACACAGTCAGCGGCAGAAGCATGAGTCATTTCGAAATGACAAACAACTTCACTCTGCGCGGCTTCTCTACTTGTGTAACTAGAGTGTACAACGAATATGGAATAAACAGGCGTGATCTCTCATCCGGATGCTGCTGCTATATGTTCACTTGTCGCCTGCCCATATTTCTCCATTTTCAGAAGCCCACACTCGTCTCATGCATGAACTGTCGATGGATTGATCAATTTCTGATTAACAGACTAAGAGAAACACTCAATATATTGCCTGCACAAGGATGTGCCAACTTCCGTTTGTTCAGAAAATACACTCCATGCGTTCGAATTACTTGGATATGCGTTGGCATCCGCTGGAACGGAAACAAAATTAAAACGGCAGGCTTTTATCGCTTGACAAATTGGACTGACCCACTGCATAAAGACCATGGGAAGTCGTCATCCACATTTGGCACACATCAGATTCCTAACTGAAATGCGATAATATTTTGTTCTACTGCTGGAAGTATGTATCACAATTGGTTGAACAGATCATGCTAAATTATCTGCCTAAAAGAAATACACTCGATGGGCATAGAAATGTGCTCTAAGCGAATCGTCAGCATCAGATTAGGATTTGCACAAATGGTGCCGTTGAATGCTTATAGCCTAATAATTAATTACCTTCCAATGCTACACGAAAGTGACAGTGGAATCAGTAGCAGTATGTTATCAACTACATTCTTGGTGGAAACCTAGAGTACCAAAACTCGCACCCAGCGTTGTGCTATTCCCAACATATTCATTCGTACCATTGTGCTACGTTGGGAACGGTGTTGGATGGTAGGTTGTAAGGATTATCTAAACACTGTGTATGCTAACTGATCTGTTTACTTGGATCGTGCGTGGCCTCTATCAACTGGTGAATACCTGCGGGGACCCTATGTCAACTCTGAGTCATGTGGTAAAATTCAAGCCGTTCAACGAAATGTACCATATGAGAATTGCACGCTGCTCTCTCTCTTTATGTCATTTACTACGCTGATTAGACGCAGTCACTCAGGATGTCTTCAAATGCCCGACTATTTCTTGCACCTTTGTGAACTGAGAACTACCAAAGCAAAACGTAGCCAACCGAAGCGTGCAATGTGGACATCCTTACAGTACATTTTTATATGAGGTTGTTTCCTCCAGCCATACTGTGTTTGCAGACTGTGGTACAAAAACGAAGCACTAGTCAGTGTTTCACCGGGGGAGTTTTGCACTCCCACATAAAAAATCAGCTTGCCGGACACTGTTGGCAAATATGAATATGTCTTCGGTTCGCTGCAAGCTATGCTGAATGCAATTCTACCGAGATTGCACCGCTATTTTGGTAGGTTAACAAGCTTTGGAAACCAAGTTTGCATGAGGCTGAATATGTTCCGACGTGTTACGGGCAAAATGGGATGGATGAGCAGGTTGGGGCCGGTAGGTGTGGCGGTCGCACGCACGATGTATGAGCGTAACCCCGGTGTGTGTTGTGGATGGGTATTCACGCCCCGAAACACGCACGGGCGCGGCATAACCACCGGCGAGTTGGATACTAACGACTGTACTCCATTGAACGCGTTCACGCTACACGATAGAATCGCCGACGTTAATACCCACTTCATACTCACGGATTGCTATACGACCACAGTTGTCAGCACACTAGGCGTGGGTAACTGTCTACGAATGCTTCTCGCTGAAACTGAAATGCCGGAGAGGGAAGGAGAGCAACTTCTGATCAAAGGGATATTCTCAGTAGTTTGGCACCAGAGGGCTATTGGCGAGCTCAATCGTGACAAATGTGCACCGAGATTAAACAACAGAGCAACTCGCCTGATAGTTACAATACGTATTTGATTTTCTGACCACCGTTACCATTTCCTTCACAATATATTCTCAACGTCGTTCAAACGTTATAAACAACTATCTTTTTTTTCCACACAGATATTCAAGTTGGCACACAACGGTTTGTGTAAGCCAACCCTCCACCCTGTGGATAGCGACTAAACCCTGAGCTAATTTGTTGTATCTCGTTGTGCAAGGATGTCACTGCGTACACCAGAATGCTCTCTGTCTAATCTTAGCAGAGTTGCTTTAACTAGTGGGATTTTGAACAATTATCAGATACTTAAATTTGAAAATTGCCATATATCTCAGTACTGATGGCCGTGCGCACCAGATACTTTTCACTTCTGATCAGATTTCGTGCCATTCACTAAGTTGCAGATAAAATTTGCTATTCTTCAAGTTGCACTCACTGGGTATTGGTGGTGGTGGCGGTGGCGGCGGCGGCGGTGGAGGGTAGCCTGAAAAGCAAGCCGAGCTAGAGAATCTCCGTCCGCTAACTATATCACTGGAGAATAGCATAACCTCAACAAACGTCCTCACAAAACATGATTGTTTGATGAAATATTACTGATTGTTTCGTCCTCTTAGTTCATGGTTAAGTGTATTCGCTAGACACCGAAGTTCACATGGCAGAGATAGTGCGTGCGCACACAGTGTTTCTGGTCTACTTGCCAACTGGCAGATTTGTTTATTCCTTGAAATCCCCACCCCAATCCTCTGTAGGCTCCAATGTTATCTTACACCAAATGTTGAGAGGATAGCTTAAATTTCAAAACTAGTCATACAATTATTATTGAACAACACTGTGACAAACCACTCTGAACGACAATAAGAAACCGTTCATCAGTCCATCTTGTTCAACATTTTCTACGTGCACCCAATGAACTCAGCTTTCAGACAAGTGTTCGTTGCAATAAACACCTTCGGCAAGCAAATTTATCCACAACGTACAGGTGTACCGCTTGCGGGATATATTGTAAGAGCTAACATGACTACATCGGTTGATGTTGACAGATTGAATGAGAATGCAACATTTATTGTAGAACCCTGTTCGAACAACGCCGTACTGATGTCAATCATGTCAACAGTAATAATTGTTGCGTTGTCCTGATAACTCGAAATGGAATGGTGTGAAGAATTGCAAGTGTGAGTGGGAAATAAATCACAGACCATTCATATTTATCAGTCATTGACTAAAATTTATAGACGAATTGTATGATATTCTCCGTAGGTTCAGCTCACCGTAATCTCCCCAATCACCTGATTCAAATAAGTGTATAACGGATTTGCTTTGGAAAACTGAGGTGCTGTGAGGAATTCTTGTTTTATTATACGGAACTTTCTGGAAAAACAATCACGCATAGGCTTTCGACTCCCATGGATCTAAAGGCTCAGCGCTCAATCTGGCACCTGCCTCACCACTTCCCTTTGTCTGCCCAACCACATCAACCGTGATTATATACGTATCATCTGTTGTTTTATGGCATGGGTGCGGTGAACGAGATGGTAACATCTAGCACAGTCCATCTATCCACTGCCCTGCTCAAACTTATGGATGGAACCAGTCAATCCACGAACATGAACAGCTCAACCTGCTCTGTTCAGTAATGCATGTTTTCAATGTGACATACACTCTGGCTACGGCAGCTAGCCAGGGAGTACCGTGACGTTGCCACGTGGAACTCACCAGACGGAACTAGGAAGTTTGTGAAACCCAACTTGTGACCAATCACATGACAAATGCCATATCCCCTCTTTCCACCGAGAGTCCTATTCGGTACAGTCGCACAACATCTATGCGGCAAAATGAAAGAAATCCATACGTCGAACATGACTACTTGACACTCGAACACACCACATCCTCATTTGCCACCGGCTCGCGGTTACCGCTGGAACGTTCACAAACTAATATTGAATGGGTAACCGCTCAACACGGTCGTGCTCTATAACAGCAGCATCAGAATACTTCGATTGCACTGTCCCATGAACTCACCGTGATCGTGATCATGATCTTGGAGTTTGGAAGATAAACAAATGAGTTGCGATAGATGTTTCAAATAACTGGGATCTCACAATTATACAGTGATGATAATTCTACAGTCCCTTCTTGAGGAAATGGTCCGCGTGCAAACCACAACCCATGGCACATTCACGTGCTTCTATCCCCTATTTACATAACAATGAAATGGACGTGTCATACGTGAACGGAACGTGCGTTACTTGCACAACTTTTGTTGGACGAAGTTCCGTCAGTGTGTGTTCAGTTCGAGTGAGGAACGGTTTGTTTATTTTCCATTCAACCAGTTGGCATTTGAGCACTCCTCGTCCTCACTGGTTGTCAGTTCACGATTGACGCTTGGAGGTTACCAGGCTACTAATGAGTGATTACACTGACTGCCCAACGTGGTCAAACTTTACTGAAATACTAACGAAGTAGTCCAGGCACTGTAAACTAACCGTGGTCGTGATGATCATCTTGACAGTTAACAATGGAACAAATGAACCGGATTTGACGAAATTATTAACAGATATCTGAATGTGGTGAGAAATAATCATCAAGTCGATATTTCACGTCTTATTGGTAATTCGGTTAGACAACAGTGAGTCTGTATAATCTCCTTCAACATTTCGGTTTACTGTTTCTAAAATCCTAGTCAAAATTCACCGGAACGATAACGAAATATTTCAGTTGTTTCACACAGTAAACTAACCGTGGTCGTGATGATCATCTGGCATTTAACAATGGGACAGATGAACCAGATTTGACGAAATTATTGACAGATATCTGAACGTGGTGAGAAATGATCATCAAGTCAATATCTCGCATATTACTGATGAGTTGGGTGAGCAACAGCGAGTTTGTACACTCGCCACTATGAATGCAGTAAATTGGTCCCACAAACGTATTTTGCGGGAACATTCTCGAATATGGTTCAGTGATTAGCAGTCGATTGCAGGAAGTGATACACGTTTTGAATCGAAGCAGTTCACTTATGTTTTGAACAATTTTCAAACAACGTTGGTTGGGAGAGATGTCACATGCGCGACATTAGCGTTCAATACACATAATGATACACGTCGACATTTATTAGGATACAGACTACCGGTTTCTGCTCAGAGGCTGTTAGTGACAAATATTCAGGTTTCTCCGTCGTTCGAATTAGAGTAACATTTGTCTGTTAGATAAACCGAAACTCACCATCGTGTCCCCAGTCACCGTCTTGTGTAAACAAGCGTGTTGAATGACAAATTGTTTTACAAGTATTCTCCATTCTATTACATCACCAATGTCAACACAGTAGACTCATGAACCTTGACTTAGCTAACAATTACGATCACAGTCAACAATAACAGACATAATGATTTCTATCCAAACTACATGATACTTCAATTATCAGTTTACTCAAATTTGATCAGCACTTGCAATATTTCGCTGACTGTTAGCAGATCTAGCAGTGAATGCTTGAGTGAATAGTTCAAACGACCTGAGTATGGTTGTATCCTCAACAATGTAGTTAGCAAATCATGTCAATCTGCTCTGTTATAAACGGTCTAATTTGGGATTCTTTCGGATACGGTCTGCGTATTCTACGTGTGGTCTAATACAATTGACTCGGGTAGTCTAAATCTGTCGTGATTCGCGGATTCTACAACAGACAGACCATGAACTCACCGTGCTCTCCCCAATGACCTGAACGATGTGAATAAAGTCATGTTTGAATATTCCATCCAACACGAGCTTCCTTCCGACAAACGTGACTGACGGCTTTGGTTTTTGCATGTGTCGACTGACTTAAGTTGACGGATGCCTGCTTACAGTTATGCGTTGGAGAACAGAAAATTATTACTATGTGGACCATGTTACATAAATACTTTTCAGCGAACGTGATTGCAAAGTTGCGTTTCTCGTCTCTATGACAGCAGTTGCTGTCAGATGTACGTATGAAAATA
>QNGE01005693.1:0-40173 GCA_008508345.1 Paragonimus westermani
ATTCATTTGTTTGGCATATCACAGACACTCATGTACCGTTGGCGATTTATCCACATATTTGTGTTACTGATTTCAAACGCATCTCAATCAATAACAAATGACCATATCAAAGGTTTCCAGCAACTTGCTACTCAGACAGTCACGCAAACGTTCCCAGCTATGGCGGACGACTCAACACGAGCAGAACGGGTGTGAACTTGATTGCTTTGGATGTGGTAGATGTGATATATAAATATCCATCAACTCGATGACCGATGGTTTCACTGAGTATATTCGTGTCACGACGGTTTACTCAGACTTTGTGCAGCTTTATGGAAAAAACATGCCGCCGAACAAATTCATGGCATCCGACGTTCCTTTATTACCAGTTAAGTTTAAGCGTTGTTAGAGTAGACAGATACTGCTCACCGGTACCCAGGGTATCGCCAGACAAGTCTAATGACTTCAGTCATTTCAACTTGCATAGCAGTCTTATTCAGGCAGTTATCGACTGGAGTTAACAGGCAGTTGCTGCATCCTGTCCCGAGACGATCGGACATTCTGAATGTTATTCTTAACTGAATGTGGCAGAGCGTTAACACAGGCTGCTTCAAAGGTATTTCGCTTGAAGTCAGTGGAACAGTGTACGGTGTGGTTGCCTCCTGAATGAGTAGCCAGAGTTTTAAGCCCTGTCGTGGCAAGGATGTTCACTAGCTACAGGCAGTTGTAAGATTAGAAATCGGGCATAGTGAATTTTCCCAGAGGGTGGCTCATTGGAACAACTGCGAACAATTCCGGGTGCCCCTTAATTCACGTCAATCAAAATCCCCTACTGCGCACCGGAGTTCGAGCAAGGCTCTTGGATATTTTGTGATTCACAGTTCATTAACTGCGTATCCACTCACCACTAACACCATGAAAATCAATGAACCCGTCTCGCGTGTTCAAACGTACATTGTGGGAAGAGATTAGAGTTTCTTTTCATGTTCCACTTGAAGATATTAGACAAGGCAGAAGTGGGAAGAGTAGAAGTAGGCGACGTGCAGAAATTAAGCCAGTGCTAGGGGACGGACGATTTCTATACGATATTGATCATTTTGCCAGTACATTTGTGAGAAGATCATTCCATGTTGTCATTGTTTGTCAGAATGTTTCAACCCGTTTTTAGCAAACGTGATCGTTCAACAGAAGACACCTTATCATTCCTGACCAGTGCACTGCCGCTAGTCGACAGACGGGTGATTAAAACCGTACATATGTAGTTATATGTGCAAATATCTTGATTAGAAATTCAGAAAATGAGTGATGGCGATAGGTATATATTTCGTCAAATAACTCGGGTGGCAAAAATGACAAATTAATCAATTTGCTGTACTCCCGGTTAACGAAACTTATTGTATTCAAACTTAACGGGTTGCTTCAATCGTGACAGCTCGGAGTACATCGAGCACACAGTCAGTGTATCGCCTATCAAAACAGAAAGGATTCCACTGTTACTCAAGGACACCGCGACTCAATTTTCGAACGCAGCCATTGCACTCG
Source organism: Paragonimus westermani (assembly GCA_008508345.1). NCBI lineage: Eukaryota > Metazoa > Platyhelminthes > Trematoda > Plagiorchiida > Troglotrematidae > Paragonimus > Paragonimus westermani. The sequence goes on from QNGE01005693.1 coordinate 1,522, forward strand.
CTTAATGGGCATTGGTACCGGAAACAAACCGCCCGTCGTAACGACGATGCACACAGCTGGTGAGCATAAACAGAGAAAACCCATCTTTCTGCATATTTTAAGACTTGCCTGCTTAAACGCCTCATCTATTTCAGAACGGTAAAAACGAATTTGGATGACGTCTAATTTTTCGTCAATTGTCATTGCGTAAACCAACAGTAAGTAGGAATCTGTGACTCAACAAGTGATTACGCTGTACGGGTCCTCGAACCAAACGAGTCCATTTGATACAGTGCATGCATATCTAGCCACTTTGCTGATAGCAGCAGTGCCAGATGTTGTGAGTAACATATTTCACACAAACCCGGGATTCAGCACACTGTCTTTGATTGTTTGGTTGGTATTTGCCAACTTTACTTCCATGCGCTCGCGTCTATCTGGACGAACTACAATAGTACGCAGATGAACAGAGCATTTTGTGGGTCGAGACTGGTGAGGCAGAATCGAAGAGGTCGAAATCTAACGTGTAGTTTTATCGTTGACCATGAAAACAACGCGAAAGACCTGATATGGTTGTCTCGTTACAAACTAGATATCCGGTTGATTGAATAATGATGTGTACAATGTTTATAACTTGAGCCATCCAGAAGGTGGAACGACACTCTTGGTTACTGTAAACTAGATTATGTGGGTTTGTTACAGGATCTCCGCTGGCACCCGTACAGAAGGGTCATCATAGACGTATGCTATCGCAGATACTGTGCTGATGAGTCTGTTCCACTTTATGGTCTAGTCAACGTTGCATTCGGCCGACTTAGTGCTGTCAAGTCTTGTGCAGCAGTTGTTGGACAGCCGTTGCTGAATACACACAACTTGGTGGACGTTTACTTTTCGGATAGATGTGCTCCACTTGTTGACCCGAAGTGCGTTTCTCGCGACATGTCTGAACTTCCATTCTATAGATGTGGTGGCTAATTCGGTTATTTCGGAATTGAAAACCCACTAACGTCGGGTACTGCCCTATCGACAAACTGCCACTTTCTTTCCATAACACGATTACCAATGGTGGTTTCAGAGAGATTTACAAGTAAAAAGTGAGTTGGATTGAAATATAGGAGTGAACAATTCCACTGGTAAAATTCTAGGTCTCTTGGTGAACAAGCAGCCCGGAAACATAGTGTACAGTCGTGGTCAGCGGCAGTCATATTGGTCCGAAGCGGTGCTGGATGAACATACCGCACTCACACCAATCCTAAATCAGTAAGCCGGCCAGTATTCGTACGCCTACCTTCGGACCGATCGATAGGAAACAAAAGCATTCTCTTTGTACGTGACAACGGTACACGTTGCAAAGTAGTCTCAAATATCCCAAGGCATTCCGAGATTATGACCACTTGTTGTTCCTCCAGTTTTNCTCCAGTTTTGCGGGAGACCTCTGTAGATGCTGATTATGAGGTGGTCCACATCGTGGAACACAACTAGCAGAACAGCCATCTGTTGATGTGCGCAGTAGACCAACTCTCTCTCTCTCTCTCTCTCTCGTGAACGCTGCTTGTCGTGACAAACATCGTACCAGATGGCAATGCGTTCTCGAACTTGACGATCATTACTCGCTCCGTTCAACGATGCTAGCAACTGATTGGAATTCAGAACGCCCCAGGCAATCAGGTCTTTGAGGCTAGACCGCAGCTCGTTGGTGAATTGCTCATATATTAAATCGCTACTGGTCAAGCATGACGATGGGTGACCACTGAGCAAAGGTTAGGCTTTCTGTCTGAAAGCAGGCGTCAGCTAAATCGTGTTTGATGAGACAGCCACCTCATTGTGCGTACTAAGCATGTTCACAGAGACTAGTGAGCGCCTCAGTTTTATTTCTCAGCAGCTTTTAGCTCCCTTTAGAAGTCCGCAAGATGTACTGTACCGCATAACAACCACAGGCGGAGTTTTCTAGAACAAATATGTGGAAGACGTCACTGCCCCCAACTCTGAATCATCTGGACGCTTGGTTTACGAGTATCAAGATTGCGTAACGTACTGTGTGTTTTGATAGAAAGATGGATGGACTACCAGGCCTGTTTTACAAGACACGCTGTTTACCTATGCATCTTAAACTGTCCTGGAACACTGAATTCAGATGCAGAACAATCTGACTAATCAAGCAAGGGAATTGTACGAATGCACAGCGTATCCAGTCATTCAGAATGCTGGTCGACAGACTTGACAGTCCTAAAGCATGTCGTGGTTGGTTCCAGCGATACATTATGCTCTCTTGAAAGCAGCCCTAATGGAGCTGAGAGAACTCTGCAACTTCCCAGTTAATTTCATTGCACTATTGTAGTCGCCGGTGGTGGGGTGAAATGCGGGCTGGACTTGAGGGCTACTGACTGATTTTCAGAGACGGTTGGAGAGATCCGGAAGTTCGGCAGCCATGCCAAGCTGGAGACGTTCTGGGCGCCGGCTTGTTGACAGAACTACGAATGTCATGTGTGAGGTAACACCAACTTTCAGACCAGCCACTGAATTGTTGGATCTATCAGTCGATATCGGACGAAATATGCTGGGATCCTTCGCGAAAACAGGTTGACGTTTGGACGAGGGTTTTTTCGGAATTTTCAAAGAAATCGACTTCAGATGTGCAATACAAATAGGCGAGTTAAATTAAATCCAGCCTGTAGGCATAAGTCATTACATCCAGTGAGTTGTCATGTGATGCGAGCATTCCGTTTTGACTCGTCAGCACCAATCTTACAATAAATCGGGCGGGATTCTTGTGAATCAAACGATTTGAGAGGTGGAAAATCACTAAACATGCTTGGATAAGTCATTAAGTCCAGAGAAGTTTGAGGTGATATGAGCATTTGGTATTGACTCATCAGTATCAATCGGATCATGACACGGGTGGTCTTTTATGAAACAAATCGAATTGAGGGATGGAAAATCAATAAGCGAGTTAGGATGAGTATTAAGTGCAGGGAAGTGTCAGGTGATGCGGGCATTTCGTATTGACTCATCAGTACCAATCTTCCTATAGCACGGGTGGGCTCTTTTAAAACAGTCGATTTGAAGGGTACAAATCCAAAAAGCGAGTTATGATAAGTCATTGAGTCCAGGGAAGTGTTAGGTGTTTCAAGAAATTCTTATTGACTCATCAGTACCAATCTTACAATAAACCGGGCAGGCTTTCACTGAAACAATCGATTTGAGAGGTGGAAAATCACTAAGCATGTTAGGATAACTCATTAAGTACAGAGAAGTGTGAGGTGAAAAGAGCATTTCGTATTGACTCATCAGTACCAATCGGACCAGGACACGGGTGGTATTTTATGAAACAAATCGAACTGAGGGATGGACAATCAATAAGCGAGTTAAGGTAAGTCATTAAGTAGACAGAAGTGTGAGGTGTAAAAAGCATTTCGTATTGATTCATCCATACCAATCGGACGATGACACGGGTGGGCTTTGTTCAAAACAATCGATTTAAGGGTTGGAAAATCAATGAGCGAGTTAGGATAAATCATTACGTCCAGGGAAGTGTCAGGTGATGCAAGCATTTCGTATTGACTCATCAGTGCCAATCTTACATTAGCACGGGTGGGCATATTAAAAACAACCGATTCGAGAGGTGGAGAATCAATAAGGGAGTTAGGATGAGTCATCAAGTCCAGGGAAGTGTCAGGTGATGTGAGCATTTCATATTGGCTCATCAGTACCAATCTTACAATAACACGGATGAGGTTGTTTTGAGATAATCGATTTGAGGATTGGAAAATCAATAAGCGAGTTAGGATAAGTCATTAAGTCCAGCGGACTGTTAGGCGATGCAAGCATTTCGTATTGATTCTCCAGAATACAGGGTAAAATACCACTAGTGTGCTTTTTAAAACAATCGATTAGAGGGGTGCATAATCACTCAGTGATCAAGATAAAGCTTCATGTCCATGGAACGTTAAGGTGATGGAAGCATTTCTTATTGACTCATCAGTACAAATCTTACAATAACACGGTTGGGCTTGTATGAATCAATCTATTCGAGGAATGGAAAATCAATTAGCGAGTTCGCATATGTCATTAAGTCCAATGAAGCCTTAGGTGATGCATGCGTTTCGTATTGACTCATCAGTACTAATCTTAAAGTAACACAAGTGAGCTTTTTTCCAAAAAATCGATTCGAGGTATGGAAATGACTGAGATTTCTAGGATTAGTCCAAATGTCCAGGGAGTGGTCATGTGAGGCAAGCATTTCGTATTGACTAATCAGTACCACTCTCATAATAACGCGGGTGGGCTTATTTCACACAAACGACTTGAGGCGTGGAAAATCAATGAGCAAGTGAGGATCAGTCAATAAGTCCAGGGAAGTGTCAGGTGATGCAAGCATTTCGTATTGACTCATCAGTACCAATCTTACAATAACACGAATGGGCTCATTTGACACAAACGACTTACGACTTGGAAAATCAATAAGCGAATTAGGATAAATCATTGAGTCCAGGTGATGGTCAGGTGATGCAAGCATTTCGTATTGACACATTAGTACCAATCTTCTAATAACACGGGTAAGCTTTTTTTGAAACAATCGATTTGAGGTGTTGAAAATCAATAAGCGTAACAGAAAAAGTCATGAAGTCCATGAAAGGGGCAGGCGATGCGAGTTTTCCGAATTGAATCATCAGTACCAATCTTCCAATAACACGGCTGGACTTTTTATAAAACAATCGATTTAAGGGTTGGAAAATCAATGAGCGTGTAAGGATAAATCAATGAGTCTAGGGTATGGTCAGGTGATGCAGGAATTTCGTATTGACTCATCAGTACCACCTTACAATAACGAGGGTGGGCTTATTTGACACAAACGACTTGAGGCGTGGAAAATCAATGAGCGAGTGATGGATAAGTCAATAAGTCCAGGGAAGTGTCAGGTATGCAAGCAGTTCGTATCGACTCATCAGTACCAATCTTACAATAACACTGGTGGTCTTGTCTGAAACTATCGATTTGAGGTGTGGAAAATCAAAATGTGTGTTAGAAAATGTCATTAGGTCCAGGGATGTGTCAGGTGATGCAAGCATTTCGTATTGACTCATCAGTACCAATCTTCCAATAACACGGGTATTCTTTTTATGAAACAATAAATTTGAGGTGTGGAAATTCAATTAGTGTATTAGAAAAAGTCATGAATTCCAGGGAAGTGAGAAGTGATGCGTGCTATTCGTAATAACTCATCAGTACCAATATTCCAATAACACGGGTGGGCATTTTTTAACAATCGATTTGAGAGGTGGAAAATCAATAAGCGAATTAGAATAAATCATTGAGTCCAGGGCAGTGTCAGGTGATGCAAACATTTCGTATTGACTCATCAGTACCACTCTTACAATAACGCGAGTGGGCTTATTTGACACAAACGACTTACGACTTGGAAAATCAATAAGCGAATTAGGATAAATCATTGAGTCCAGGTGATGGTCAGGTGATGCAAGCATTTCGTATTGACACATTAGTACCAATCTTCTAATAACACGGGTAAGCTTTTTTTGAAACAATCGATTTGAGGTGTTGAAAATCAATAAGCGTAACAGAAAAAGTCATGAAGTCCATGAAAGGGGCAGGCGATGCGAGTTTTCCGAATTGAATCATCAGTACCAATCTTCCAATAACACGGCTGGACTTTTTATAAAACAATCGATTTAAGGGTTGGAAAATCAATGAGCGTGTAAGGATAAATCAATGAGTCTAGGGTATGGTCAGGTGATGCAGGAATTTCGTATTGACTCATCAGTACCACCTTACAATAACGAGGGTGGGCTTATTTGACACAAACGACTTGAGGCGTGGAAAATCAATGAGCGAGTGATGGATAAGTCAATAAGTCCAGGGAAGTGTCAGGTATGCAAGCAGTTCGTATCGACTCATCAGTACCAATCTTACAATAACACTGGTGGTCTTGTCTGAAACTATCGATTTGAGGTGTGGAAAATCAAAATGTGTGTTAGAAAATGTCATTAGGTCCAGGGATGTGTCAGGTGATGCAAGCATTTCGTATTGACTCATCAGTACCAATCTTCCAATAACACGGGTATTCTTTTTATGAAACAATAAATTTGAGGTGTGGAAATTCAATTAGTGTATTAGAAAAAGTCATGAATTTCAGGGAAGTGAGAAGTGATGCGTGCTATTCGTAATAACTCATCAGTACCAATATTCCAATAACACGGGTGGGCATTTTTTAACAATCGATTTGAGAGGTGGAAAATCAATAAGCGAATTAGAATAAATCATTGAGTCCAGGGCAGTGTCAGGTGATGCAAACATTTCGTATTGACTCATCAGTACCACTCTTACAATAACGCGAGTGGGCTTATTTGACACAAACGACTTACGACTTGGAAAATCAATAAGCGAATTAGGATAAATCATTGAGTCCAGGTGATGGTCAGGTGATGCAAGCATTTCGTATTGACACATTAGTACCAATCTTCTAATAACACGGGTAAGCTTTTTTTGAAACAATCGATTTGAGGTGTTGAAAATCAATAAGCGTAACAGAAAAAGTCATGAAGTCCATGAAAGGGGCAGGCGATGCGAGTTTTCCGAATTGAATCATCAGTACCAATCTTCCAATAACACGGCTGGACTTTTTATAAAACAATCGATTTAAGGGTTGGAAAATCAATGAGCGTGTAAGGATAAATCAATGAGTCTAGGGTATGGTCAGGTGATGCAGGAATTTCGTATTGACTCATCAGTACCACCTTACAATAACGAGGGTGGGCTTATTTGACACAAACGACTTGAGGCGTGGAAAATCAATGAGCGAGTGATGGATAAGTCAATAAGTCCAGGGAAGTGTCAGGTATGCAAGCAGTTCGTATCGACTCATCAGTACCAATCTTACAATAACACTGGTGGTCTTGTCTGAAACTATCGATTTGAGGTGTGGAAAATCAAAATGTGTGTTAGAAAATGTCATTAGGTCCAGGGATGTGTCAGGTGATGCAAGCATTTCGTATTGACTCATCAGTACCAATCTTCCAATAACACGGGTATTCTTTTTATGAAACAATAAATTTGAGGTGTGGAAATTCAATTAGTGTATTAGAAAAAGTCATGAATTCCAGGGAAGTGAGAAGTGATGCGTGCTATTCGTAATAACTCATCAGTACCAATATTCCAATAACACGGGTGGGCATTTTTTAACAATCGATTCGAGAGGTGGAAAATCAATAAGCGAATTAGAATAAATCATTGAGTCCAGGGCAGTGTCAGGTGATGCAAACATTTCGTATTGACTCATCAGTACCACTCTTACAATAACGCGAGTGGGCTTATTTGACACAAACGACTTTATTTGACACAAACGACTTACGACTTGGAAAATCAATAAGCGAATTAGGATAAATCATTGAGTCCAGGTGATGGTCAGGTGATGCAAGCATTTCGTATTGACACATTAGTACCAATCTTCTAATAACACGGGTAAGCTTTTTTTGAAACAATCGATTTGAGGTGTTGAAAATCAATAAGCGTAACAGAAAAAGTCATGAAGTCCATGAAAGGGGCAGGCGATGCGAGTTTTCCGAATTGAATCATCAGTACCAATCTTCCAATAACACGGCTGGACTTTTTATAAAACAATCGATTTAAGGGTTGGAAAATCAATGAGCGTGTAAGGATAAATCAATGAGTCTAGGGTATGGTCAGGTGATGCAGGAATTTCGTATTGACTCATCAGTACCACCTTACAATAACGAGGGTGGGCTTATTTGACACAAACGACTTGAGGCGTGGAAAATCAATGAGCGAGTGATGGATAAGTCAATAAGTCCAGGGAAGTGTCAGGTATGCAAGCAGTTCGTATCGACTCATCAGTACCAATCTTACAATAACACTGGTGGTCTTGTCTGAAACTATCGATTTGAGGTGTGGAAAATCAAAATGTGTGTTAGAAAATGTCATTAGGTCCAGGGATGTGTCAGGTGATGCAAGCATTTCGTATTGACTCATCAGTACCAATCTTCCAATAACACGGGTATTCTTTTTATGAAACAATAAATTTGAGGTGTGGAAATTCAATTAGTGTATTAGAAAAAGTCATGAATTTCAGGGAAGTGAGAAGTGATGCGTGCTATTCGTAATAACTCATCAGTACCAATATTCCAATAACACGGGTGGGCATTTTTTAACAATCGATTTGAGAGGTGGAAAATCAATAAGCGAATTAGAATAAATCATTGAGTCCAGGGCAGTGTCAGGTGATGCAAACATTTCGTATTGACTCATCAGTACCACTCTTACAATAACGCGAGTGGGCTTATTTGACACAAACGACTTACGACTTGGAAAATCAATAAGCGAATTAGGATAAATCATTGAGTCCAGGTGATGGTCAGGTGATGCAAGCATTTCGTATTGACACATTAGTACCAATCTTCTAATAACACGGGTAAGCTTTTTTTGAAACAATCGATTTGAGGTGTTGAAAATCAATAAGCGTAACAGAAAAAGTCATGAAGTCCATGAAAGGGGCAGGCGATGCGAGTTTTCCGAATTGAATCATCAGTACCAATCTTCCAATAACACGGCTGGACTTTTTATAAAACAATCGATTTAAGGGTTGGAAAATCAATGAGCGTGTAAGGATAAATCAATGAGTCTAGGGTATGGTCAGGTGATGCAGGAATTTCGTATTGACTCATCAGTACCACCTTACAATAACGAGGGTGGGCTTATTTGACACAAACGACTTGAGGCGTGGAAAATCAATGAGCGAGTGATGGATAAGTCAATAAGTCCAGGGAAGTGTCAGGTATGCAAGCAGTTCGTATCGACTCATCAGTACCAATCTTACAATAACACTGGTGGTCTTGTCTGAAACTATCGATTTGAGGTGTGGAAAATCAAAATGTGTGTTAGAAAATGTCATTAGGTCCAGGGATGTGTCAGGTGATGCAAGCATTTCGTATTGACTCATCAGTACCAATCTTCCAATAACACGGGTATTCTTTTTATGAAACAATAAATTTGAGGTGTGGAAATTCAATTAGTGTATTAGAAAAAGTCATGAATTTCAGGGAAGTGAGAAGTGATGCGTGCTATTCGTAATAACTCATCAGTACCAATATTCCAATAACACGGGTGGGCATTTTTTAACAATCGATTTGAGAGGTGGAAAATCAATAAGCGAATTAGAATAAATCATTGAGTCCAGGGCAGTGTCAGGTGATGCAAACATTTCGTATTGACTCATCAGTACCACTCTTACAATAACGCGAGTGGGCTTATTTGACACAAACGACTTACGACTTGGAAAATCAATAAGCGAATTAGGATAAATCATTGAGTCCAGGTGATGGTCAGGTGATGCAAGCATTTCGTATTGACACATTAGTACCAATCTTCTAATAACACGGGTAAGCTTTTTTTGAAACAATCGATTTGAGGTGTTGAAAATCAATAAGCGTAACAGAAAAAGTCATGAAGTCCATGAAAGGGGCAGGCGATGCGAGTTTTCCGAATTGAATCATCAGTACCAATCTTCCAATAACACGGCTGGACTTTTTATAAAACAATCGATTTAAGGGTTGGAAAATCAATGAGCGTGTAAGGATAAATCAATGAGTCTAGGGTATGGTCAGGTGATGCAGGAATTTCGTATTGACTCATCAGTACCACCTTACAATAACGAGGGTGGGCTTATTTGACACAAACGACTTGAGGCGTGGAAAATCAATGAGCGAGTGATGGATAAGTCAATAAGTCCAGGGAAGTGTCAGGTATGCAAGCAGTTCGTATCGACTCATCAGTACCAATCTTACAATAACACTGGTGGTCTTGTCTGAAACTATCGATTTGAGGTGTGGAAAATCAAAATGTGTGTTAGAAAATGTCATTAGGTCCAGGGATGTGTCAGGTGATGCAAGCATTTCGTATTGACTCATCAGTACCAATCTTCCAATAACACGGGTATTCTTTTTATGAAACAATAAATTTGAGGTGTGGAAATTCAATTAGTGTATTAGAAAAAGTCATGAATTTCAGGGAAGTGAGAAGTGATGCGTGCTATTCGTAATAACTCATCAGTACCAATATTCCAATAACACGGGTGGGCATTTTTTAACAATCGATTTGAGAGGTGGAAAATCAATAAGCGAATTAGAATAAATCATTGAGTCCAGGGCAGTGTCAGGTGATGCAAACATTTCGTATTGACTCATCAGTACCACTCTTACAATAACGCGAGTGGGCTTATTTGACACAAACGACTTGACCCGTAGAAAATCAATGAGCGAGTTAGGATAAGTCATCAAGTCCAGGGAAGTGTCAGGTTATGCAAGCAGTTCGTATTGACTCATCAGTAGCAATCTTCCAATAACACGTGTATTCTTCTCATGAAACGATAGAATTGATGTGTGGAAAATCAATAAGTGTATCAGAAAAAGTCATGAAGTTCAGGGAAGGGACAGGTGATGCGAGCCATTCGTATTAACTCATCAATACCAATCTTCCAATAACACGGGTGGGCAATTTTTAACAATCGATTTGAGAGATGGAAAATCAATGAGCGAGTTAGGATAAATCATTACGTCCAGGGAAGTGTCAGGTGATGCAAGCATTTCGTATTGACTCATCAGTAGCAATCTTCCAATAACACGGGTGGTCTTGTCTGAAACTATCGATTTGAGGTGTGGAAAATCAAAATGTGTGTTAAAAAATGTCATTAGGTCCAGGGAAGTGTCAGGTGATGCAAGCATTCCGTATTGACACATCAGTACCAATCTTCCAATAAAACGGGTGGTCTTTTTGGAAACTATAGTTATGGGGTTTGGAAAATCAATATGTGTGTTAGAAAAAGTCATGAAGTCCAGGGAAGGGACAGGTGATGCGAGCCTTCCGTATTGTCTCATCTGTACCGATCTTATAATAACACGGGTGGGCTGTTTTTGAAACAATCGATTCAAGGGTTGGAAAATCAATGAGCGAGTTAGGATGAATCATTACGTCCAGAGAAGTGTCAGGTGATGCACGCATTTCGTATTGACTCATCTGTACCATCTTACAATAACGAGGGTGGGCTTATTTCACACAAACGACTTGAGGCGTGGAAAATCAATAAGTGAGTTAGGATAAGTCATCAATTCCAGGGATGTGTCGGGTGATGCATGCATTTCGTATTGACACATCAGTACCAATCTTCCAATAAAACGGGTGGTCTTTTTGGAAACTATAGTTAGAAAAAGTCATGAAGTCCAGGGGAGGGACAAGTGATGCGAGCCTTCCGTATTGACTCATCAGTACCAATCTTCCAATAACACGGTGGGCTATTTTTAAAACAATCGATTTGAGAGGTGGAAAATCAACGAGCGAGTTAGAATGAACCATTACGTCCAGGGAAGTGTCAGGTGATGTAAGCATCCCGTATTGACACATCAGTACCAATCTTACGATAACACGGGTGGTCATTTTTAAACCTATCGATTTTAGGTGTGGAAAATCAATAGGTGTGTTAGAAAATGTCATTAAGACCAGGGATGTGTCAGGTGATGCAAGCATTCCGTATTGACACATCAATACTAATCTTCCAATCACACGGGTATTCTCCTCATGAAACGATAGAATTGAGGTGTGGAAAATCAATAAGTGTATCAGAAAAAGTCATGAAGTCCAGGGAAGGGACAGGTGATGCGAGCCATTCGTATTAACTCATCAGTAACAATCTTACATTAACACGGGTAGTCTTTTTTGGAACAATCGATTTAAGGGTTGGAAAATCAATGAGCGAGTTAGGATAAATCATTACGTCCAGGGAAGTGTCAGGTGATGCAAGCAGTTCGTATCGACTCATCAGTACCAATCTTACAATAACACTGGTGGTCTTGTCTGAAACTATCGATTTGAGGTGTGGAAAATCAAAATGTGTGTTAGAAAATGTCATTAGGTCCAGGGATGTGTCAGGTGATGCATGCATTTCGTATTGACTCATCTGTACCAATCTTCCAATAACACGGGTGGGCTTTGTTCAAAACAATCGATTTTGGTGTTGGAAAATCAATGAGCGAGTTAGGATGAATCATTACGTCCAGGGAAGTGTCAGGTGATGCAAGCATTTCGTATTGACTCATCAGTACCAATCTTCCAATAACACGGGTATTCTTTTTATGAAACAATAAATTTGAGGTGTGGAAATTCAATTAGTGTATTAGAAAAAGTCATGAATTCCAGGGAAGTGAGAAGTGATGCGTGCTATTCGTAATAACTCATCAGTACCAATATTCCAATAACACGGGTGGGCATTTTTTAACAATCGATTCGAGAGGTGGAAAATCAATAAGCGAATTAGAATAAATCATTGAGTCCAGGGCAGTGTCAGGTGATGCAAACATTTCGTATTGACTCATCAGTACCACTCTTACAATAACGCGAGTGGGCTTATTTGACACAAACGACTTGACCCGTAGAAAATCAATGAGCGAGTTAGGATAAGTCATCAAGTCCAGGGAAGTGTCAGGTTATGCAAGCAGTTCGTATTGACTCATCAGTAGCAATCTTCCAATAACACGTGTATTCTTCTCATGAAACGATAGAATTGATGTGTGGAAAATCAATAAGTGTATCAGAAAAAGTCATGAAGTTCAGGGAAGGGACAGGTGATGCGAGCCATTCGTATTAACTCATCAATACCAATCTTCCAATAACACGGGTGGGCAATTTTTAACAATCGATTTGAGAGATGGAAAATCAATGAGCGAGTTAGGATAAATCATTACGTCCAGGGAAGTGTCAGGTGATGCAAGCATTTCGTATTGACTCATCAGTAGCAATCTTCCAATAACACGGGTGGTCTTGTCTGAAACTATCGATTTGAGGTGTGGAAAATCAAAATGTGTGTTAAAAAATGTCATTAGGTCCAGGGAAGTGTCAGGTGATGCAAGCATTCCGTATTGACACATCAGTACCAATCTTCCAATAAAACGGGTGGTCTTTTTGGAAACTATAGTTATGGGGTTTGGAAAATCAATATGTGTGTTAGAAAAAGTCATGAAGTCCAGGGAAGGGACAGGTGATGCGAGCCTTCCGTATTGTCTCATCTGTACCGATCTTATAATAACACGGGTGGGCTGTTTTTGAAACAATCGATTCAAGGGTTGGAAAATCAATGAGCGAGTTAGGATGAATCATTACGTCCAGAGAAGTGTCAGGTGATGCAAGCATTTCGTATTGACTCATCTGTACCATCTTACAATAACGAGGGTGGGCTTATTTCACACAAACGACTTGAGGCGTGGAAAATCAATAAGTGAGTTAGGATAAGTCATCAATTCCAGGGATGTGTCGGGTGATGCATGCATTTCGTATTGACACATCAGTACCAATCTTCCAATAAAACGGGTGGTCTTTTTGGAAACTATAGTTAGAAAAAGTCATGAAGTCCAGGGGAGGGACAGGTGATGCGAGCCTTCCGTATTGACTCATCAGTACCAATCTTCCAATAACACGGTGGGCTATTTTTAAAACAATCGATTTGAGAGGTGGAAAATCAACGAGCGAGTTAGAATGAACCATTACGTCCAGGGAAGTGTCAGGTGATGTAAGCATCCCGTATTGACACATCAGTACCAATCTTACGATAACACGGGTGGTCATTTTTAAACCTATCGATTTTAGGTGTGGAAAATCAATAGGTGTGTTAGAAAATGTCATTAAGACCAGGGATGTGTCAGGTGATGCAAGCATTCCGTATTGACACATCAATACTAATCTTCCAATCACACGGGTATTCTCCTCATGAAACGATAGAATTGAGGTGTGGAAAATCAATAAGTGTATCAGAAAAAGTCATGAAGTCCAGGGAAGGGACAGGTGATGCGAGCCATTCGTATTAACTCATCAGTAACAATCTTACATTAACACGGGTAGTCTTTTTTGGAACAATCGATTTAAGGGTTGGAAAATCAATGAGCGAGTTAGGATAAATCATTACGTCCAGGGAAGTGTCAGGTGATGCAAGCATTTCGTATTGACTCATCAGTACCATCATACAATAACACGGTGGGCTTATTTTAAACAATCGATTTGAGAGGTGGAAAATCATCAAGCGAGTTATGATATGTCATATAGTCCAGGGGATGGTCAGGTGATGCAAGCATTTCGTATTGACTCATCAGTACCCATCTTGCATTGGCAAGGGTGGGCTTATTAGAAACAATCGATTTGAGGTTTGGGAATTCAATAAGCGAATTAGGATAACTGATGTGTAATCGGGGATTTGGTTTATTTTTCAAGTTGACCATCACTCACATTTGATCGCAGCGTTCGCATTCAGATAGACTTTCCAGCCAGCCTCTTTCGAAAAGAAGCACTAGACTCGAGTTTCGCTCTCATTAGAGCTCGTCAGTAGTGCATATCCTTGCCACGGCCGGGATTTGAACTCCGGACATTCCAATCATGAGGCAACCGTGTTAACCACTGCGCCATTGACCTCACATTAGGCACGACTCATCAGCACCAATCTTAGAATAACACGGGTGGGCTTTTCTTAAAACAATCGATTCGAGGTTTGGAACTGACTAAGGTTTTTGGAATGAGTCAAAATATCCTGAGAGTTTCCATGTGGTGCAAGCATTTTGTACTGACTCATCAGTACCAATCTTACAATAACACGAGTGAGGTTTTTTGAAATAATCGATTTGAGTATTGGAGAATCAATAAGCGATTTCGGATAAGTCATTAAGTAAAGGAAACGGTCAGGTGGTGCAAGCAATTCGTATTGACTTATCAGTACCAATCTTACAATAAACCGGGCGAGCTCTTATTAAATCAATCGATTTGAGGGATGGTAATTCAGTTAGCGATTGAGGATAAGTAACTAAGTCCAGAGAACACCCGTGATGCAAGCGTTTCGTATTGACTCATCAGTATCAATCTTAAATAACACGGGTGGCAATTTCAAAACAAACAATTTGCGGCGTGGAAAATCAACAAGCGAGTTAGGATAAGTCATTAAATCCAGGGAGGGTTCACGATAGGCATGCGTTTCGTATTGACTCACCAGTACCAACATTACAATAACGCAGGTGGGCTTTTATTAAAACAATCGATTTGAGGGGTGAAAAATCAATAATCGAGTTAGGATAAGTCATTTAGTCCGGGGGATGGTCAGGTGATGCAATCGTTTCGTACTGACTCATCGGTACCAATCATACAACAACACCGATGAGGTATTTTGGAAATAATCGATTTGAGGTGTGGAAATTCAATAAGCGAGTTAGGATAAGTCATTAAGTATAGCGGAGGGTCAAGTGATGCGTGTATTTCGTATTGACTCATCAGTACCAATCTTACAATAACACGGGTGTTCTTCCTTAAACAATCGATTCGAGAAGTGAAAAATCTATAAGCGAGTTAGGAATAGTCGTTAAATCCAGAAAAGTGTCAGGTGATGCAAGCGTTTCCTATTGACTTATCAGTACCAACATTACAATTACACAGCTGGACATTTGTCAAAATAATCGATTCGTGGGGTGCAAATTCAATAAGCGAGTTAGAGTAAGTTTTGATGTTCAGGGGAAGGTAAGGTGAAGCAAGTCATTCGTCTGGACTCATCACAATCAATCTTACAACAACACGAGTGGTCTATTTCAAACAATAGATTTGTGGGTGAGAAATCAACAAGCGAGTCAGGATGAGTCATTAATTCCATGGAGGGGTCAGGTGATGCAAGCGTGTCGTATTGACCCATCAGTACCAATCATACAACAACACAAGTGAGGTATTTTGGAAATAATCGATTTGAGGAGTGGAAATTCAATAATAGAGTTAAATAAGTCATTAAGTCCAAAGAAGAGTCAGGTGATGCGTGTAATTCGTATTGACCCATCGGTACCAATCTTACAACAACACGGGTGAGCGCTTATTGAAACAATCGATTTGACGGGTGGAAAATCAATAAGCGATTTAGGATAAGTAATTAAGTCCAGAGAACACTCAGGTGATGCAAGCGTTTCGTATTGACTGATCAGTACCAATCTTACAAAATCACGAGTGGGCATTCTTACAAACAATCGAGTTGAGGGTTTGAAATTCAAGAAGCGTGTTAGAATAAGTCCTTAATTACATTAACGATTAGGTGATGCAAGCGTGTCGTATTGACTCATCAGTACCAATCTCATAATAACACGGGTGGGCTGTTATTAAAACAATCGATCTGAGGGGTGGAAAATCAGTAAGCGATTGAGTATAAGTAATTTAGTCCAGAGATCACTCATGTGATGCAAGCGTTCCGTATCGACTCATCAGTACCCATCTTCGAACAACACGGTTGGGCATTTCAAAACAAACGATTTGCGGCGTGGAGAATCAATAAGCGAGTTAGGAGAAGTCATTACATCCAGGGAGGATTCACGATAGGCAGGCGTTTCGTATTGACTCACCATGACCAACATTACAATAACACAGGTGGGCTTTTATTAAAACAATCGATTCGAGGGGTGGAAAATCATGTAGCCCGTTAGGATAAGTTACTAAGTCCAAAGAAGTGTCTTATGATGCGACAATTTCGTATTGACTCACCAGTACCAACATTACAATAACGCAGGTGGGCTTTTATTAAAACAATCGATTTGAGGGGTGGAAAATTAATAAGCGAGAAAATAACACAGGTGGGCTTTTATTAAAACATTCGATTTGAGGGTTGGAAAATCAATAAGTATTTATGTCCAGGGAAGTGTCAGGTGATGCAGTCGTTTCGTATTGACTGATCAGTACCAATCATACAATAACACGTGTGGGCTTTTATTAAATCAATCGATTTGAGGGGTGGAAAATCACTTAGCTCGTTAGGATAAGTAATTAAGTCCAGGGAAGTGTCTTATGATGCGACCATTTCGTATTGACTCATCAGTACCAATCTTACAATAACACGAGTGGGCTTATATGAAACAATCCATTCGAGGGGTGGAAATTCAATAAGCGAGTTAGGACAGGTCATTTAGTTCAGGGAAGTGTCAGTTTATCCAAGCGTTTCGTATTGACTCATCAGTAGCAATCTTACAATTACACGGGTGGGCTTTAATTGAATCAATCGGTTTGAGGGGTAGAATATCAGTAAGCAATTTAGGATAAGTCATTAAGTCCCGTGAAGGGTCAGGTGATGCAAGCGTGTCGTATTGACCCATCAGTACCAATCATACAACAACACAAGTGAGGTATTTTGGAAATAATCGATTTGAGGAGTGGAAATTCAATAATAGAGTTAGAATAAGTCATTAAGTCCAGGGAAGAGTCAGGTGATGCGTGTAATTCGTATTGACCCATCGGTACCAATCTTACAACAACACGGGTGAGCGCTTATTGAAACAATCGATTTGACGGGTGGAAAATCAATAAGCGATTTAGGATAAGTAATTAAGTCCAGAGAACACTCAGGTGATGCAAGCGTTTCGTATTGACTGATCAGTACCAATCTTACAAAATCACGAGTGGGCATTCTTACAAACAATCGAGTTGAGGGTTTGAAATTCAAGAAGCGTGTTAGAATAAGTCCTTAATTACATTAACGATTAGGTGATGCAAGCGTGTCGTATTGACTCATCAGTACCAATCTCATAATAACACGGGTGGGCTGTTATTAAAACAATCGATCTGAGGGGTGGAAAATCAGTAAGCGATTGAGTATAAGTAATTTAGTCCAGAGATCACTCATGTGATGCAAGCGTTCCGTATCGACTCATCAGTACCCATCTTCGAACAACACGGTTGGGCATTTCAAAACAAACGATTTGCGGCGTGGAGAATCAATAAGCGAGTTAGGAGAAGTCATTACATCCAGGGAGGATTCACGATAGGCAGGCGTTTCGTATTGACTCACCATGACCAACATTACAATAACACAGGTGGGCTTTTATTAAAACAATCGATTCGAGGGGTGGAAAATCATGTAGCCCGTTAGGATAAGTTACTAAGTCCAAAGAAGTGTCTTATGATGCGACAATTTCGTATTGACTCACCAGTACCAACATTACAATAACGCAGGTGGGCTTTTATTGAAACAATCGATTTGAGGGGTGGAAAATTAATAAGCGAGTTAGGATAAGTCATTTAGTCCGGGGAATGGTCAGGTGATGCAATCGTTTCGTACTGACTCATCGGTACCAATCATACAACAACACCGATGAGGTATTTTGGAAATAATCGATTTGAGGTGTGGAAATTCAATAAGCGAGTTAGGATAAGTCATTAGGTCGAGGGAAGTGTCAGGTTATGCAATCGTTCTGTATTGACTCATCAGTACCAATCTTACAATTACACGGGTGGGCTTTAATTGAATCAATCGGTTTGAGGGGTAGAATATCAGTAAGCAATTTAGGATAAGTCATTAAGTCCCGTGAAGGGTCAGGTGATGCAAGCGTTTCGTATTGGCTCATCAGTCCTAATCTTACAATAACACGGGTGGGCATTTTCAAACAAAATATTTGATGCGGGGTAAATCACTAAACGATTTGTGATGAGTCATTTAATCCATGGAAAGGTCAGGTGATGCAAGCGTTTCGTTTTGACTCATCAGTACCAACGGTAAATAACACAGGTGGGCTTTTATTAAAACATTCGATTTGAGGGTTGGAAAATCAATAAGTATTTATGTCCAGGGAAGTGTCAGGTGATGCAGTCGTTTCGTATTGACTGATCAGTACCAATCATACAATAACACGTGTGGGCTTTTATTAAATCAATCGATTTGAGGGGTGGAAAATCACTTAGCTCGTTAGGATAAGTAATTAAGTCCAGGGAAGTGTCTTATGATGCGACCATTTCGTATTGACTCATCAGTACCAATCTTACAATAACACGAGTGGGCTTATATGAAACAATCCATTCGAGGGGTGGAAATTCAATAAGCGAGTTAGGACAGGTCATTTAGTTCAGGGAAGTGTCAGTTTATCCAAGCGTTTCGTATTGACTCATCAGTAGCAATCTTACAATTACACGGGTGGGCTTTAATTGAATCAATCGGTTTGAGGGGTAGAATATCAGTAAGCAATTTAGGATAAGTCATTAAGTCCCGTGAAGGGTCAGGTGATGCAAGCGTTTCGTATTGGCTCATCAGTCCTAATCTTACAATAACACGGGTGGGCATTTTCAAACAAAATATTTGATGCGGGGTAAATCACTAAACGATTTGTGATGAGTCATTTAATCCATTGAAAGGTCAGGTGATGCAAGCGTTTCGTTTTGACTCATCAGTGCCAACGGTAAAATAACACAGGTGGGCTTCATTTAAAACAATCGTTTTGAGGAAGAGCAAATCAATAAGCGAGTTTGGATAAGTCATTCATTCCAGGGAAGCGCTAGGTGATGCAAGCATTTAGTATCGACTCATCAGTACCTATCTTACAATAACACTGGTGGTGTTTTTAACCAATCGATTCGCGGTTGGGAACTCAATGAGCGAGGTATGATAAGTGATTATATCCAGGGAAGGGTCAAGAGAGGCAAGAATTTCCTATTGACACATTAGTACCAATCTTCCAATAACACCGGTGAGCTTTTATTGAAACAATTGATTTTAGGGTTGTAAAATCACTATGCGTCCTAGGAGTAGTCATTATGCCCTGAGAGGGGTCACGTGAGGCGAGCATTTCGTATTGAGTCGTCAGTACCAATCTTACAATAACACGGGTGGGCATTATAAAACGAACGATTTAGGGCGTGAAAAATCAATAAGTCATTGTGTACAGAGAAGTGTCAGGTGATGCAAGCATTTATTATTGACTCATCAGTACCAATCTTACAATAACACGGGTGGACTTCCTTTGAAACAATATATTGAAGGCTGGAAAATCACTCAGGGAATTAGGATAATTCATTACGTCCACGGAAGGGTCAGGTGATGCAAGCATTTGGCATTGATACTTCAGTACCAATTTTAAAATAACACGGGTGAGCTTTTTGTAAAACAATCCACTTGAGGGATGGAAAATCAATGAGCGACTTAGGATAAGTCATTAAGTCCAGCAAAGTTTCAGGTGATGCAAGCATTTCGTTTTGACTCATCTGCACCAATCTCACAATAACACGGGTGGGCTATTATAAAGACAAACGATTTGAGGTGGGGAAAATCAATAAGCGAGTTGGGATACGTCATTATGTCCAGTGAAGGGTCAGGTGATGCAAGCATTTCCTATTGACTCATCAGTACCATCTTACAATAACACGGTGGGCTTATTTTAAGCAATCGATTTGAGAGGTGGAAAATCATTATTCGTATTAGGATAAACCAATGAGTCCAGGGAAGTGTCAGGTGATGCAAGCATTCCGTATTGACTCATCAGTACCAATCTTACAATAACACGGGTGAACTTCGTTTGAAGCAATATATTGGAGGCCGGAAAATCACTAAGCTCGTTAGGATGAGTCATCAAGTCCAGGGAAGTGTCAGGTGATGTAAGCATTTCGCATTGACTCATCAGTAGCAATCGTAGAATAACACGGGTGAGCTATTTTAAAACAATCGATTCGTGGTTTGGAAATGACTAAGAATTTTAGGATTAGTCAAAATATCCAGGGAGTGGTCAGGTGATGCAAGCATTTCGTATTGACTTATCTGTAAAAATCTTACATTAACACGGGTGGGCTTGCATTGAAACAATCGAATTGAGTGGTGGAAATTCAATAAGCGGTTTAGGATGAGTCATTGAATCAAGTTAAGAGTCATTTGATGCAAGCATTTCGTATTAATTCATCAATACCAGTCTCACAATAATACGGGTGATCTTGTATTGAAACAATCGATTTGAGGGTAGGAATATCAGTGAGCAAGTTAGGTTAAGTCATTAATTCCAGGTTAGGGTCAGTTGATGCAAGCATTTCGTATTGACTCATCAGTACCAATCTTACAATAACACGGGTGGGCTTATTTGAAACAATCGATTTGGTGGGTGCAAAATCAATAAGCGATTCAGGATAAGTAATTAAGTCCAGGGGAGGGTCAGGTGATGCAAGCACTTCGTATTGATTCATCTGGACCCATCTTACAATAACACAGGTGTACTTTTTCCAAAACAATCGATTCGAGGGTTGGAAATCACTAAGATTTCCAGGAGTGGTGAAAATATCTAGGGATTGTTCAGGTGATGCAAGAATTTCGTATTGGCTCATCTGTACCAATCTTAATCCAACACTGGTGGGGTTTGTTACATCTATCGATTTGATGGTTTGAAAATCACTGAGCTTGTTAGGATAAGTCTTTAATT
Source organism: Paragonimus westermani (assembly GCA_008508345.1). Classification (NCBI taxonomy): domain Eukaryota; kingdom Metazoa; phylum Platyhelminthes; class Trematoda; order Plagiorchiida; family Troglotrematidae; genus Paragonimus; species Paragonimus westermani. The sequence continues at coordinate 22,746 of QNGE01005693.1, forward strand.
TCAGGGAAGTGTCAGGTGAGGCGAGCATTTCGTACTGCCTCATCAGTAAAAATCTTATATTAACACATGTGTGCTTTTCTGTAACAATCGATTTGAGGAGCGGGAAATCAATAGGCCTATTAGGATAAGTCATTAAGTCCAGGGTAGTTCCAGGTGATTCAAGCATTTACAACGGACTCATTAGTACCAATCTTACAATAACAGGAGTTAGGTTTCTTATGAAAAAATAGATTTGAGGAGTGGAAAATCAATAAGCGAATCAGGATAAATCATTGAATCCTGGAGATGGTCAGGTGATGCAAGCGTGTCGTATTGACTCATCAGTACCAATCTCACAATAACACGGGTGGGCTTTTTAAAACAGTCGATTTGGGTGGTGTAAAATTGCTATGCGTGCTAGGACTAGTCATTATGTCCGGGGAGGGATCAGGTGAGGCGAGCATTTCGTATCGACTCATCAGTAACAATCTCAAAATAAAACGGGTGGACATTTTTAACATTAATCGGTTTAAGTGGTGGAAAAACAATGAGCGATTTAGGATGAGCCATTATGTCCCGGGAAGCGACAGGTGTTGCAAGCGTTTCGTATGGACTCATCAATACCAATCTTATAATAACACGGGTGGGCTTATTTGAAACAATCGATTTGATGGGTGGAAAATCACTAAGCTCGTTAGGATAAGTCATCAAGTCCAGGGAAGTGTCAGGTGATGCAAGCATTTCGTTCGGACTCATCAGTACCAATCTTACAATAACACGGGTGTACGTTGTTTGAAACAATCCATTTGAGGCGGAAATTCACTAAGCTCGTTAGGATAAGGAATTAAGTTCATGGAAGTGTCAGGTGATGCAAGCGTATCGTATTGGCTCATCAGTACCAATATCATAATAACACGAGTAGGCTTTCTTCAAATAAATCCATTTGCGGGGTGGAAGAATACTGAGCGTGTTGGATTATTCATTATGTCAACGGAGGTGTCAGGTCAGGCGAGCATTTCGTAATGACTCATCGGTAAAATTCTTACAACAACACGGGTGTGTTTTTTTTAAAAACAATCGATTGAAGTGTTGGAAAATCAACGGGCGAGTAAGAATGAGTCATTAGATCCAGGAAAGTGACAGGTGATGCAAGCATTTCGTATTGACTCATCAGTACCAATCTCACAATAACACGCGTGAGCTTTATTGATACAATCCATTTGAGGGGTGGCAAATCAATAAGCGTGTTAGGATAAGTCATTAAGTCCAGGGAAGCCTCAGGTGATGCAAGCATTTCATATTGACTCATCAGTATCAATCTTATAACAACACGGGTGAGCTTCTCCTAAAAACAATAGATTTGACGGGTGGAAAATCAATAAGCGTGCTAGGATTGATCACTCTGTCCAGGGAGCGGTCACGTGAGGCAAGCATTTCGTATAGACTCATCAGTACCAATCTTACATTAACACGGGTGGAATTTAGTAAAAAAATGGATTTGAGGGGTGGAAAATCACTCAGGGAATTAGGATAATTCATTACGTCCACGGAAGGGTCAGGTGATGCAAGCATTTGGCATTGATACTTCAGTACCAATTTTAAAATAACACGGGTGAGCTTTTTGTAAAACAATCCACTTGAGGGGTGGAAAATCAATGAGCGAGTAAGGATAAGTCATTAAGTCCAGGAAAGGATTACGTGGAGCGAGCATTTCCTATTGACTCATCAGTACGAATCTCAAAATAACACGCGTGAGCATTTTAAATCCATCGATTTGAGGGGTTGAAAATCGGTTAGCGAGTTGGGATAAGTCATTATGTCCATTGAAAGTAAGTGATGCAACCATTTCCTATTGACTCATCAGTATCAATCTTACAATAGCACGGGTGGGCTTTATTGATACAATCGATATGAGGGGTGGAAAATCAATAAGCGATTTAGGATGTGTCATCGATTCCAGGTGGGTGTCAGGTGATGCGAGCATTCCGCACTGACTCATCAGTACCAATCTTACATTTACACGGGTGTTCTTTGTTTGAAACAATCTATTTGAGGGATGGGAAAACACTAAGACCGTTAGGATAAGTAATTTAGTCCAGAGAGCAGTCAGGTGATGCAAGCTTTTCCTATTGACTCATCAGCACCAATTTTACAATAACACGGGTGGGCTTTTATTAAAACAAACGATTTGAGGCGTGGAAAATCAATAAGCAACTTAGGATAAGTCATTAATTCCAGGGAAGTGTCTGGTGATGCAAACATTCCGTATTGACTCATCAGTACCAATCTCACAATAACACGGGTAGGCTATAATTGAAACAAACGATTCGAGGAGTGGAAAATCAAAAAGCGAGTTAGGATAAGTCATCAGGTCCAGGAAAGTTTCAGGTGATTTCGTTTTAACTCATCTGCACCAATCTCACAATAACACGGGTGGACTTTTATGAAGACAAACGATTTGAGGCGGAGAAAATCAATAAGCGAGTTAGGATAAGTCATTAAGTCCAGTGAAGGGTCAGGTGATGCAAGCATTTCAGATTGACTCATCAGTATCAATCTTACAATTACACGGGTGGGTTTATGAAAACACACGATTTGACTGGTGGAAAATTACCAAGCGAGTAATGATGATCCATTAACTCTAAGGAAGGGTCAGATGATGCAAGCATTTCGTATTGACTCATCAACACCAATCTTACAATAACACGGGTATGCGTTTCTTAAATCAATAGATTTGACCGGTGGAAAATCAATAAGCGATTTAGGATTGGTCACTATATCCCTGGAAGTGTCGTATGATGCGAGAATTCCGTATTGACCAATCATACAATAACACGGGTGAGCTTTCTTTAAAACAATCGAGTTCAGGGGTGGAAAATCAATAAGCGAGTTAGGATGAGTCATAAAGTCCAGGGAACTTCCATGTGATGCAAGAGTTTCGTATTGACTCATCACTACCAAAGCTAAAATAACACGCATGGGCGTTTTAACACAAACGATTTGAGGGATGGAAAATCAATTAACGATTAAGAGTAGGTCACGATGTCCGTGGAAGTGTCAAGTGATGCAGGCATTCCGTATAGACTCATCAGTACGAATCTTACAATAACACGGGTGGGCTTTTATTAAAACAATCGATTTGAGAGTTGGAAAATTCATAAGCGAGTTAGGATAAGTCATTAAGTGAAGAGAAGTGTCAGGTGATGCAATCATTTCGTACTGACTCATTAGTACCATTCTCATAATATCACAGGTGGGTTTATTTGAAACAATCGATTTAAGGGTTGGAAAATCAATGAGCGAGTTAGAATAAGTCATTAAGTCCAGGAAAGTATCAGGTGATTCCAGCATTTCGTGTTGACTCATCAGTACCAATCTTAAAATAACACGGGTGGGCTTTTTTGAGACAATCGATTTGAGGGGTGTAAATTCACTAAGCAGGTAAGGATAAGTCATTAGGTTCAGTGAAGGGTCAGGTGTTGCGAGCATTTCGTATTGACTCATCAGTACCAATCTCACAATAACACGCGTGAGCTTTATTGATACAATCCATTTGAGGGGTGGCAAATCAATAAGCGTGTTAGGATAAGTCATTAAGTCCAGGGAAGCCTAAGGTGATGCAAGCATTTCGTATTGACTCATCAGTATCAATCTTATAATAGCACGGGTGAGCTTCTCCTGATAACAATAGATTTGAGGGGTGGAAAATTGAATAGCGTGTTAAGATTGGTCACCATATCCATGGAAGTGTCATATGATGCTACCATTCCGTATGGACTCATCAGTACCAATCTCAAAATAACACGGGTGAGCTTCTATAAAATAATCGAATCGAGGAGGGGAAAATCGATAAGCGAGTTAGGATGAGTCATAAAGTCCAGAGAACCTTTATGTGATGCAAGAGTTTCGTATTGACTCATCACTACCAATGTTAAAATAACACGCATGGGCGGTTTACCACAAACGATTCGAGGGATGGAAAATCAATTATAGATTAAGAGTAGTTCACAATGTCAATGGAAGTGTCAAATGATTCCAGCATTCCGTATAGACTCATCAGTACGAATCTTACAATAACACGGGTGGGCTTTTATTAAATCGATCGATTTGAGAGTTGGAAAATTCATAAGCGAGTTAGGATAAGTCATTAAGTGGAGAGAAGTGTCAGGTGATGCGAGCATTTCGTATTGACTCATCAGTACCAAGCTTAAAATAACACGGGTGGGCTTCATTGACACAATCCATTTGAGGGGTGGCAAATCAATAATGAGTTAGGATAAGTCATTAAGCCCAGGGAAGCCTAAGGTGATGCAGGCATTTCGTATTGACTCATCAGTATCAATCTCACAATAACACGGGTGGGTTCTTTTTAAAACAGTCGCATTGAGGGGTGGAGAACCACTAAGCGAGTTCGGATGAGTCATTAATTCCAGGGAAGTGTCAGGTGATGCGAGCATTTCATATTGACTCATCAATACCAATCTTTCAATAACACGGGTGGGCTATTTCTTAAGACAATAGATTTGTGAGGTGGAAAATCTGAAAGCGAGTTAGGATTGGTCACCATGTCCATGGAAGTGTCATATTATGCGAGCATTCCGTATTGACTCATCAGTAACAATCTCAAAATAACACGGGTGGGCTTTTTGTAACAATCGATTTGAGGAGTGGAAAATCCCTAAGCAGGTAAGGATAAGTAATTGGGTCAAGTGAAGGGTCAGGTGATGTAAGCATTTCGTATTGTTTCATCACTACCAATGTTACAATAACACGTGTGGGCTTTCAATAAAACTATCGATTTGAGGGGTGGAAATTCAATAAGCGAGTTAGGATGAGTCATTAATTCCAGTGAAGTTTCAGGTGATGCAAGCATTTCCTAATGACTCATGAGTTCCTTTTTTATAATAACACGAGTGGGCTTCTTTAGAACAATTGATTTGAGGAGTGGAAAATCAATCAGCCAGTTGGGACAAATGATTAAGTCCAGAGTAGTATTAGGTGATTCCAACATTTCGTATTGACACATCAGTACCAATCTCAAAATTACACGAGTGTGCTTTCATGAAACAATCGAGTTGAGGAGGGAAGTGCCAGGTGATGCGAGCATTTCGTATTGACTCATCAGTATCAATCTTACAATATCACGGGTGGGTTCTTTTTAAAACAGTCGAACTGAGGGGTGGAAAATCAATTAGCCAATAATAATGAGTCAATAAGTCCACGGAAGTGTCAAGTGATGCAAGCATCTGTATTGACTAATCCGTACCAGTCTTACAATTACACCTTTTATGAAACCACCGATTTGATGGGTGGCAAATCACTCAGCGTGTTAGGATAAATCATTAAGTAAAAGGAAGTGTCAGGTGATGCGTGCATTTCGTATTGACTCATCGGTACCAAACTTACAATATCATGGGTGGGCTTTTATTGGAACAATCGATTTGAGGGTTGCAAAATCACTCAACAATTAGGATAAGCCATTAAGTTCAGGGAAGGGTCAGGCGATGCAAGCATTTTTTATTGACTCATCAATATCGATCTTACGATAACACGGGTGGGCTTTTTTAAAACAATCGATTCGAGAGTGGAAAATCAAGGAGCGAGTAAGGATAAGTCATTATGTACAGGGGAGGGTGATGTGATGCAAGCATTTCGTATTGACTCACCAGCACCAATCTTACAATAACACGGGTGAGCTTTTATTAAAACAATCGATTTGATGTGTGGCAAATCAAAAAGCGAGTTGGGACAAGTCATTAAATCCGGGGAAGTGTGAGGTGATGCAAGCATTTCTTATTGACTCATCAGTACCAATATTACAATTACGCGGGTGGGAATTGTTTAGAACCATCCATTTGAGTGTTGGAATATCAATAAGCGATTTAGGATAAGTCAATAAGTCCAGGGAAGGGTCAGGTGATGCAAGCATTTTTTATTGACTCATCTGCACCAATCGTACAATAACCCGCGTGGGTTTCTTTGAAACTATCGAATTGAGTGGTGGAAAATCAATAAGCGAGTCAGTTAACTCAATTTTCCAGAGAATTGTCAGGTGATGCATGCATTTCGTGTTGACTCATTAATACAAATCTTACAATAACACGGGTGGGCTTTTTATAACAATCGATTTGAGTGGTGGCAAATAAATTAGCCAGTTTTGACTAGTCATTATGTCCATGGAACGGTCAGGTGATGCATCATGCGATATTGACTCATCAGTGCCAATCTTACAATAACACGGTTGGGCTTTTTTTGAAACAATCGATTTAAGATTTGGAACATCAATAAGCGAGTTAGCGTAAGTCAATATGTCCAGGGAAGTGTCAGGTGATGCAAGCATTTCGTATTGAGTCATCAGTATCAATCGTACGATTACACGGGTGGGCGTTTCCTAAAAACAATAGATTTGAGGGGTGGAAAATCAATAACGACCCAATATAAGTCATTAATTACAGGGGGGATCAGTTGATACAAGCATTTCGTATTGAGTCATCAGTACCAATCTTACAATAACGCAGGTGGGCTTTTTCAAAACAATCGATTTGCGGGGTTTCAAATCAATAAGCGATTTAGGATGAGTCACCTAATCCATGGAAGTTTCAGGTGATGCAGGCATTCTGTATTGACTCATCAATACCAATCTTACAATAACACCGGTAGGCTTATTGTGAAACAATCGATTTGAGTGGAGGCAAATCAATTAACGTGTTCGGACTAGTCAGTAAGTCCATGGAAGTGTCAGGCGATGCAATCATTCGGTATTGACTCATCAGTACAAATCTTGCAATAACACGGGTGAGCTTTTACAAATCAATCGAGTTGAGGGGTGGGAAATCAATTTGCGAGTAAGCATAAGTCATTATATTCAGGGAATCGTTAGGTGATGCAAGCATCTCGTATTGACTTATCAGTACAAATCTCACAACAACACGGGTGGAATTTTTCGAAACTATCGATTTGAGGTTTGGGAAATCAATGAGCTAGTTGGGATAATTCATTAGGTGTTGAAGAGTGTCATTAATGCAAGCAATTCGTAATGACATATCGGTACCAATCTTAAAATAATACAGGTGGAATTTTTCGAAACAATCGTTTTGAGGGTTGGAAAATCAATAAGCGTGTTAGGATAAGTCATTAAGTCCAGGGAAGTGTCAGGTGATGCAAGCGTTTCGTATTGACTAATTAGTATCAACCATACAATAACACGTGTGAGCTTTTGTGAAACCATCGATTTGAGGGTTGGAAAATCAGTGTGTTTTAGGTTTGGTCACTGTGTCCAGGGAACTTCCAGATGATGCGAGCATTCCGTATTGACTCATCAGTACCATCTTACAATAACATGGGTGGGCTTCTACAAATCAATCGATTTGAGGGTTGGAAAATCAATTTGCGAGTTAGCATAAGTCATTATATCCAGGGAATTTTCAGGTGGTGCAAGCATTTCTTATTGAGTCATCAGTACCAATCTTACAGTAACAAGAGTAGGCTTTTTGTGAATCAATCCATTGGAGAATTGGAAAATCCATAAGCTAGTTAGGATGATTCATTTGGTGTTGTAGGGTGTCATGATTGAAAGAAATTCGTATTGACACATCAGTACCAATCTTACAATAACACAGGTGGGCTTTTTTTAAACAATCGATTTAAGTGGAGGGAAATCAGCGTCCAAATGTGTAATTTCCGAGATCCTGGTGTGGTTTCGTAGCTCAGCCGGTAGAGCGCTTGTCGCGTTGAGGCATGAAAATCCAGAATCATCTCGTAGTAGCAAAATGCGATTAGGCCAACGTGGGGGCTCGTCTCAGATATCAGGGATGATAAGCATTACAGGTCTGTTGCCTAATATTCTTTCTACCTCGACAAAGGGAGTGCATAGGGTTTCGCAATCAGGAGTTAGTCCAATGGAACTCGAAGCAATGGCACCCCTACTGTGGCTTGCATAATGTAAATGACATAACCATTTGACGAATAATTGCAGTAGCTTGTTTTTTAATAAGGCTGTAATCCCAGCTGTCCGCTCATCGTTCGAATTTTTGTATACATCCACGGGAATGGACCTGTTAGCTGGGGGAAATGTTGATCGGATATTTAACCCACCCAAATAAAATCATCATCCGCACTTATGAGTTATGGGATATTTAGGTGGGTAGCTCTTGGCTGAAGAGAGACCAAAATAAAACTCTATCTTGTCCACTTGCTCATGTTATTCTGCAGATCGATTGGACCGAAATAGTACAGACCAACTTTGACAACTGAGTACAGATCAGCTACGCATCGTGCAAAAGTGGAGCCATCACTCATGCATATGACGGCGTTCTGATGATCAAAAACGAAGAACTCTCCATTGACACGTCTAACAGTGCGGTCACTCCGAAGAATCTAAGAAGGTTCCTTTTACAATGGAAAAACCAGTGTCACCCTGCCATATTCCTCAGGTGTCTAACGCTGATTGAAAATTAAGAATTCCTTCTGTTTAAATAACGCGTAACTTACGAAGTCGGCTTCTGTGTCATAATTGATTTGTTTGCGTAGTCTGCAACCACCTAAAAATGGAACATACTTTTAGAAAGTGATTCAGACAGATGGTATTCTACCAATCACTCGTAAAAAGCAAATATGACGTAGTTGCGTAACTATTCTACGGCATTTGGAAAAGCGAAGTATTCACCCACAGCAATAAGCATCTTAGACCAGACACTGATTAGAAACAAAGGGGGTGAATATCAAAATTCTCTACCTCTGAAGGTAGTCAACTCCGTGACCAGCTCCCTCTGCTTGATTGTCCTGCCATCTCACATGTAACCAGTGGTCAGGGGATGCCAAACCGTGTGTCGTACTTAACCCGTTCGCAACAAATGTACTATTCCTAGTAAAGGTCTTGGCAAGATAACGAAGTGAAATCCGGGTTTCTACTAGAAATATGCCGGTTTGAAAATCAACTCCAGATTAAGTCTAAATTTCATAAACACGGGCCGTCGGATCTCCCACAACCAATTTTACTTGGATAATGGGAATACCTTTCGATGGAGTCACCCTGAACGTTAACTACAATGGCGGTGAATGTCTGCCTCTGTTAATTATCACAAGTACCCATAAGCCATTGAGTAGTGACCAACTTCCGAGCTGTCACAGAGGGAGGACAGTTCCGCGCCCACTGGGTTGGCACCTCTGGTAGGTTGAAGACAGTGGAAAGCACGCAGATCGCTTGGGACGTACAGGTCACTTTAAAATTCTTCTCAGTTGTGTTGGCAATCGGTACTAACAGGTTCGTCTCAATCCAAGCAGTCACTATGCAGCACTGCCGCAGTACTTGTGCAGTGGTGGTAACATTAACGATGGAAATGATAACAAACCTTACTTCAAAAATGATTTCTTAGTAGGGGGGATCTCATTAAAAAATACATCCTGGATTCGCATCCCATTGGACACACAATATGTGTCCGAGCGGAAGGGTCCAGCCAGAATTTCACGTAACCAACCGACACTATATGGAGGGGAGATGGTGCTCAAAAACCCCACAGTTTTCTCCAGTCAGAAGCCTTCCATTTGAAATGAATCAAAAACGTGTGTTGGTATTTCAGTTTATTCTTTTATTGCTACCCGTTGCTCAGCATCTTCGTGGAAAATCGCACGTTATAATCGACAACGGCCAGTACAGCTGATATTTTTAACAGATTGTACAGGCCAACATTTCACTGTTGAAATAAATATCATTTTACCTACAATTCATATCTGGTAATCCTGAACTGCTTTTTCTCCTGACCAATGACTCAAGAAACACGAGCCACCATGATCTATTTGTGGAAATTGGAATTCCTCCCTCTCACACAGTCACGTGAAATGGTCTTCGTACATCCAAACAGAAAAGCAATTGGGTGTCCCACCATGACAACCAGATCAGGATGAATATAGATGAACAACTAAGTGACTACGAATGAAAATGTATTTTCCCGTAGATATATGACGTTTCTGTGTTCATGTACAATATGGCTGAGATGCATGTCCTTCAAATGAGATTTGTAGTCCACTACTGATTTCGCCCTTGAATTGTAATATATATTATTATCCAAGTCAGTTCTACTTAACCGTCCTTTGTATACCCGCAAGATGTAAGTCTGGTTATTTCTCACCTCTACCATATTAGCATTCTACGATGTGGGGTACGTGTGTATGTCCGCAGACATACTTACCAAACCATCGTTTAAAACGGTATAAATAAATTGGGCACTCAGTATCTGCCTTTCACTGGCTTCGAAGAAATTGACAGTACTCCCCAGTGACTGCGGAGCTATCCACCTATTGAATATATATATATATATATATTCCCATCACCCCTTCAATATCAATAGTTTCGGCTGGTTCAGACATGTCGGAACGCTGTGATTTAATCGAAGGCCACCTGTCGATCAATCGGCAGTTGTGTATGTTGCCCTGATGAAACAACTACCAACCGGGTTGTACGGAACAGCCTAGTTGTTTCAGTTCTTCAGCTGGTCAAACTAATTAGGGAGAACTGATGACACCTCGTCGTAATTCGAATCTTTCGCATACCGTGCGCCGCCAGTGAGCACTGTATTTGAACCCTGCTCAAATGCGAAAGCTGTATACCATTATGAGCAGTGCCAGATTTAACTGAACAAAATTTCCAACAACTCACCAGTACTTGCAAACAAAAGCCAAAAACGATAAACCATGCGGTTGCTTTCGCAATCAATTGCGTTATGTGACCTCAGCTGCCTAACGTACTGTCGGTGTTTACGCAGCACGATCAGGAGAGTGAAACCGAATACAAGATTACGCACATGTAACCAGTGAGAGTGGCTATTTGCTGCAACAGTCTCAGACTGACAACCACGCTTTCCACTGGCACAGTGACGGCTGCTATCTGTGGATAACTGCCGCGAGTAACTAAAACAATTGCCATTCATTGATTGTTTCGATGGTTTTGAAAGTATTGACCGGAATGACCCGAAATTCAGATGCGTTCGAAGTTGCTGGTTATTTGCTTTGTGGTGGTTACGTTAACCTGGTCACCAGCGCTTACTCGATCTCACAATCAACCGAATTTTAAGCTCTCTTGGCTAATCGATTGTGCTGATTTACTTGGTCGTTCCCGCTCTGGTGTAGGAAGACACCGGCACTTCCATCGGACGGACCGCTATTGGACTGATTGGATTACAGCTCGTGACGAAGTCCGTGAGTTAAACTAGTTCTCAGTCGAAGTCGCCCCCCGATGCGTTCCATCAACGTATCACCTTCGTACTTTAACTGTAACGTTGTTCGCTGCTCATGAGCTGTTTGAGTGTGGTCGAGTTTGTTGTGGATGCACAGTAGTAGCCATTAGAATGCAGGTCTGATTGCAACTGTTCAAGTTCATTAGGCAAACTGTCTACAGAAAGGCTTTTCTTGATTCGATAAAACAAGACACGACCCGAAGAACGTTTAGAAACAGATCCAGCAATATCATCCTCGGATCGCTAGTCGTCGTAATCAGGCTCGGGATGGCTAAGGTTTGGCAAACCTTATGTTAAGTTGACAGCAACGGGGTTAGGTTGATACGACGCGTTACTGAATTCACATTCTAGGCTTCTCCTCTACGCGGACTCCTTAGAAAAATGGCCGTCACATACCGATCATACAGTGTTCTCTTTGGTGACAGAAAGACATACCATGACAGGACCTTTTATCTGTTGATAACTTCCACTTTAAACTGGAGGCGCGACATCCAGAATACCCAGAATGAACAAGAATTCCATCATGGCAGACAAAAATATATTGGCAGTTGTTTTCAAACTCAGCGTTTGACAAATATCTCTAATGCTTGTTTCAGTGAAACGTTGGTGGTAAGATAATTATCACACAGACTCCTCTGGTGCCATGCAGTCATGTTCAATTTATCCATCAAATTTTCAATATCATATATAACTCTTGTAACACAGTCCGCTGATAATTGCCCTATAGTCTTCGAAATCTTTATAAGTCATTGTGTTGTTGATATGTTTTGAAATCGGTGTCAATAAATAGCTGCTTTCAACTACCTCTTGGAGTCTGAGAAGTTTTTCTCGGTAAGTACAGTGATTACTGTAACTTTAACTTGAAAGGAAGTTACGAATGAACGGTGTTCAATTAGAGTTGCCTGATATATCACCCTGTCTACTCACATGAATCCCAGACAAAATGTGTGTTTATACAGTCAGTCTTACAAACGTGAACCCGGGTGGAAAATCCAGAATGCAAACCAAAGGGCATGCCAAAAATAGTCTCCGCCTAGTAAGGTTGGCGACTGGCTCCAACACACCACTGTATCCACACCCAAATAACAGATGACGGGGTGCAAACACGTTCCATACCAAGTCGCTCATCTCCATCACGCCGGTGCTTTGGCTACCACAGACCATCGCCGGTATTTTTTGGCGCCATGATTTCGCTAAGCGGTGAATAGTAAAAAACAGCAATCATAAACGACGGATTTACAGATTAGTGGAATTTTGGTCGAAAATCAACAATTTTCTCATACAATCTGTAGCCCTTGATTGCGCCTTCAGTGTAAATGCGTCAATTTTGGAATCCAAATAACGACTTCAAGGACACATTACCAAAATGGTAAGGGTCATTTGGCCTGTCTAATCTTTGTGGCCATTTTATTGAGCTACGCTGTTCTACTTGTTTTCAGTTTGTCTCATGTGGTCATCTTACCCACATGAGAGTGTCGTGATGAAGAAGATTCAGTAAGTTTCCGAGGTTAGCCTGAACAGCCCACCCAGAGGTGTTGACAAGTTCGGATTTTTTAGTTTCGAGAAACTTGCAGTGCCTTGAAGAAAAGAACCATATGCAGCATTTAAAAATAACTGTGAGCCGTTCGTTTGGATTGGACACGTTAAGTCAACAGAAGAATCGAATTATACGCTCTAGTAGTTAAGACTTATATATATATATTATTTGTTTGATAACGGATCCGAGTGTGGATTTGAAACGTCAAAATAAATCGTTCACCACTCAGTGTCTACCCTCTTTTTGATTAATTTATATATATATATATCGAAATGGGCAAAAGACAAAACATTAAACGTAAGTATATACATTGCTATCGCGCGTAGTTCTGCGCATGAAATAAAGGGAAACTTAAATGTACGGTAACCTGTGACCAGGATTGTAACAGCATATAACAGTGCAGCGACGACGTGATAAATCGTCTAGTTAGTTCAGGCTAGTTACTGTTACTAGTACAAACAAATATGGTACACTGCGGTAGCGATCAAAATATGAATAGAAAACTGGATATAGTACAATTGCTTATGGCATATATATACAGAGTTTATGAAAATCAACCAAATTTTAGCATATCAAAAAGTTAGGAGTGAGAACAAATATTGCAAACAAAACGAGTGACGTTAAAGTTGGAGATAACGCCATACTACCGACAAAATGTGAGTAGAATAAAGTTGCGTGAAATTGAACTTCGCGGACTACACCTAGAGGTGTTCCTGCAGATGCCATTTAGGACACAAGTTGTACATTACGTGCAAACTATTTCAAAACCATTATCGACAGCACTCTGACAAATTAGGTCCAGTACACACGTGTCCGTGATCTATGGCAACGCTTCGTGCGTTAGAGCCTAGTCTAACACTGCACCCTAGGCGAAACCCAATTTTAAACAAACAGTATTGTTCAAGTATGTTTGCTCATAGTTCATGCTTCATTCAGAGCTGATATCATCCGTTAAGCATCTAACAATCACCTTCAGAAATGGCCTTTTTTACTGATAGATCGATATTCCAGTTACGCAAAGATAAACAGGAAGGAGATCATTCGTTAGTGGACCATAAATTCACGACAGGTGTTCAAAATGCTTTCCGCGGTTTTGTTTAAACAAGACATTTTCCTTAGGCATGACTTCATAACACTGCGAAATAGCCCAAGAGGTTGCAACATATTTCAGACGTATGGTTTTTCGAGATATTCCGGTGATTTTGGATTTTCTACAGATGGGAATGCGGATGGTTAAATGTATAGATGTTTTATCTGCAAGGTTTTACCAAAAAGAGAGATGTCCGATGTACTGTGTTTCATAAAGCCACACTCAATCCAGAAGCTTTGAGCTGTGTTGTTGTCGGGTTGAACAAACCGATAGGGAATTGTGATATGTGGAAAACGGGACATTGCACGAATCCATTCAGAGAGTATATCGTTCCCTCAGTAAGTGCCGTCCAATATATCTACCTGTTTCCGGCATATACTGAGCGGAAAATCACTGACATGTGTGTACAAATAAAAATCGAGCAGTACGCTGTTGTGAGATCACCACGTTGTCAGTTCGCCTCTCAAACAGAGAGACATGTCTCCAACAGACTACATCCCTGCAAGTCATGTTGTGCGCGGCTGTTATCCAACAACCTGGACTGTGAAAGTGTGATTCAACACAACTGAACTTAGTTGGAGTCAGCAAGCAGACAGACAGATATACGCAGGATGGCCTAGTCGTCACAGAACCTAATGATGTGATGTGCGTTCAGTGAAACGGAAGTATCGAACCCAGCCGTCATCAGGAGCATTTATCATGACAGTCTGTGCAGTCCCATGGAGGGCAGTTTGCCAATAAAGAAGATACTTGTAAGAAGCGTGTCAGGCCACAAGCTCGTCCCAGTTCGCTCAGCGCACATGAGTATCGACATACTGCACTATTTCGTAACAACCTAATCCAATCTAAACAGTCTTTGCATTGTGGACATGCTATTCTTCAGTATAAAGTAGATTTCTGAAGTGCGGAACACATCAATATGGACAGCAGTTTTGAGTGCGTTGTTCACACAGACCGCGGTAACGCAACATAATACCATTAAACTGGACACATATATGGAACGACCAAATAAGGCACGTTCAAACTACCACATTCAAAAACAGTGGAGCAACAGTAACAGGGCCGCCCAACTGATACACCCGAAGTGACGTCTAGCGTTTTAGTAGAAAGGCAATAAAACGTCCGGGTTGACGTTTACGGGATGTTCACTATGTATTGGATCGTTAGAATCTAATTTGAGATAGATTTCTCAATGATCAAGATGGTTCTCTTGTGAGATCGTGACCTAAGTTCAGCGTTTGGCCACATCAGGTGTGTGCACAAGCGAGTGTAGTTCTAATTGGAGTGAAAAGGGCTTATTATTTTCACTCTTAAACGGAATGACTGGAAAGTCCCTCTGTGTGTGGAAATTACATATTGTAACAAAAATGAATTGGTCTCCGTTGTTTGAGCGTCGTCAGACTCATCACGCGTGTGAATCGGTCGGAAAGCTTGTGAGTCTCTACCTGTCTTCTATACTCTCAGATCTAGGGTAAAATTCCTTCATCAATTCAGTTCACGGTTAAGCTGGCAAGGATACATTTCACCTACATCACCTGATACATGAAGGTTTAATATGTTAAGAATTTCTAAGTTAGCAGTTCAGAAACTGATATCGTGGGGAATGAAGATGAACACCAGCCAACTTTGATTTCCTTCAAAACCATTAAAATCTTATTAAAGGTCACTCAGTTATGAGAACAACTGGTCCTAATCAAATTTGACAAAAAGCGAAACGGTCCTTTTGTGTTGGTAAAACCAACAAATTTAGATCGAATGAAGTAAAACAAACAGGGAACGTCGTGAGGAAAAATTAGTCCAGAAGAGTAGCTAGTGCGAACTGTACTCGGAATGATGGAAATCGAGAGCTAGTCAACAAGCTGCATATTACGTTAGAGCAATATCAGATAACGGCTGTGCGAACCGAGCATAAACAGCCGGCGACATTTGTGGTATGGTTCGCTTAGTACGGACTGTCGACTCTTCAAAATTGTTACTAGATTTTGAACTTCTCACTAAAACCGTTGTGTTTTACAACACGCTGTAGGTCACTGTTAGAAAATGTGAGCCATGTGTGTCGCGCATTGCTGTAGTACGGTGGTACACGTTCTCGGGATGGTTCCTTGTAGTGTTTCAGCAGCCACCTATCGCATGATGTAAATGCTAGTCACTCTCAGAACATTCCACTGTGCACAGTGGAAACTACGCTTTATATTATTCACTGAGCGAAATGTTGAAGGTGGTTACCAAGTGTTGAAACAATGTTAATTTTTATTCAAAAATCATCGGACAGTTAATAAACGATGGTATGTTGTTGACAAAGAATTACAAGTGAAAGCAATGTAAGTAAAGCAGGTGGAAGCGAGCGTGTGATGAACATACCTGACAACTAGAAACAATACTCAAAGCTATTGTCAGTCATATATTACTGTTCATAATTGTGCATAACACGGCCGAGTTGGGATAGCATAAAAGATGAAAGGTGATCAGCAAACTGACAGCTGGAACCCAAACAAGCGACAGGGAACAATTCATGATTCGGTGGGTCAAGTTATATCTTCCACCAAGCAGTCGCTGCTGTAAGAAGCATGCAATATTTCATCCAAACCATGGATTCCAGACTGGCTCCTGAATGGAAATTGACAAGCAGAGTCAGTGAGTTGAAGGAAATTACTCATAAATACATTATACAAAATGGTTTGTCGGGATATCAGTGACACTACCGATGTCTCGCATGCTTTCAGTCGCATTATGCGAAGGTACCCTGACAGATGTGGTATTGCGGGTAACGAATGTGGGCAGCACATCCTCTATGAACGGTTGAGTTACACTGATACGTGTAGGCGTTTTGTATGTTGGCTACAACTTCCCAATGACTGCAAAATATTCGCGTTTTTTTGTTGATATTTCCTGCAGGTCACTGTTTGCTAATTTCTCCTGGAATCTATTCTGATAACTTCTAATTAATCCATGACCACTTGACCGCATTTGAACGTATTCTCGTGTGAATATGTTTTGGCCCGTTCATCCGTTCTTGCAGCCGAATAAAACCTTCTTTCTTCTACAATGTGTCAGTCATAACACTCACTCCAGATTGTTCATCAACCAAAACGAAACGTACGATCTACACTTCTGTAATAGTGGTTAACATTGATTTGCGTTTTGTTTCCAACCCCCTTGTAAATGTCACGTGATGTTTCAACGCTATCGATCAGTTGTGAGACGAGTGTTTCATTCACCGCTTACATATTATCGTCAGTGCCACGTAACACGTGGCCCTCCGGTTGATTACCCCAGTACTGACGTCGCCACCGATGAAGAAAATACTACGGTCGTGGTAGTTTACTATTTATCAGTATGAACTGTGCATGTATAATATTGCCGGATATATTCTAGACAGTACACTTCTGGTGGATATCTGCTGTTATTGCTAGGTAAATGTACTGAACTTCTGGCTACCTGTTTCCTTTCTGGTGAAACTCATATTTGCTATCGAGCTGTTACAAATCAGACCACTCCATGAGCAGCAGGTTTGTTGGGCCGTTGACTTTGCACTTCCAATCCTGCCTGTGTATTACAGAAGGAGATAGCAGTGTTTTTCTGTGTCACATC
>QNGE01005694.1:13128-35129 GCA_008508345.1 Paragonimus westermani
GATACTCCAGTCGCTCTAGACACCATGTATCAGTTCCGTCGTGCAGCGAATACCTTTATATGTCATTCTTCCCTCCAACGATCCATCCCGTATCTCTGCCGTATTTATCACGCGATTATCTCGATCCGCGATCATCTCGATCCATGCTGCTACTGAATAGTGGTGTGAGTAGTATGGTGCGACCGTCTATCCTCACTACACTGCTGTTTAAGTTATGTTCAACGTTTGCTACAATAATCTTGCGAACTCTTCTCAGCACTTAGTACCTACAAATAAATGCATGCAGAGAAACGATAGATTTTGTTTCTGAATATTGTTCATATGGCTCTTCATTGATATTCTAATAGTCATTGCAATGAATTCAACATGGAGATCCATTTTTAGACCCCCGAGTCTCAACTTGCACATCGACAAGCTGCCGGTTACAGCACCGTCTCATCTCTTGCTATGCTGTGATGATTACAATTTGGTTGCGTATTCATTCCCCATAGAACCAGCGCCTACTGTAGAATGATGTTGTAGCCTTACCAAATGGCCTGCTCACAATCATTCGTCACACAGCCATTGGAGATGTAGGCTTCTGAAAGGTCGACAAACTCGTGATTCTAACATGAAGCAGTCAAACAGCTGGTTCACAAAACTACTGGTGGGAGATTCTGAAATTATCAACCTAGAGACCTTGGGGCCTCAAAGAAATGCACACCATGGAGAAAACGGAAAACTCCAGATCAAGCACGTTTGCTGAACTGTTTGGAAGATCATACACTGTGCTTGCTGATTTTCAACGCGCCTTCTCAAAACCTGCTTTGGCGACCAAGCGATTTCACTGGCATGCTTGTTGCACAATGTGTGAAGTAGTTGCAAATCTCGTAATCACATACTGGGCTTAAGCTATTGGGAAATTTCGTTTGAAACATACCGTCCACATTTTCGTACTGTGTCGCCAAGTTGCTACGTTCTTCAGAAAATTGTTCTCAAGTGATTATGATATCTTGGTTTCCGAATTAAAACATTTTGTACATAATTCACCCACAATTCCGTAACTCAAAGAAGCATACATAATTGTGCATATCACCTTGTTGGTTTGCAAGTCATTGCGTGATCTATTTGCTCAATTGGTGTGCGTCAAGCGAAACGTACCTTCCTTCCCGTGTTTGATCCATCAAGGGACATGTGGGGTTAAATTAGATATTCATTTTGCAAGAGTTTAATTTTAAACAGTTTCACCGTATAATTACGGCAGATTTCTGTTGTTACTTACAGCCATAACGTAAGACAGGAAACTATCTATTTTACACCTTTCAGTGGTTATTCTGCGGGTTCGCGGGAACTTCGACCAAATTGTGCCTTGAGGTTGATGATTGTGTGCGCGTCGCTCGGAGAGGGTCTGCTTACAACACACGTGTCCAGTGACAGTGGCACGGATCGAGCAGCCACAAAACTTCGAGTTAACCGCTGGCCGAAAGCCAGTCCCTTAACTCTCCAGATATTGCCTTGTGTCGGTGCCGTCCATAGCGTTATTCGAGACCATTTTTATATTCCGTGTGACAAATATTCCGTTTCCACTCTCAACGGCCTTTTGATTTATCCGGTTGAGTCAACACGTGAATATGCTAGACATATGGATGCATCGTGTACTGAGTTGGTACGTGCGAATTCATGTGAGCATGTGACTGAACTGTCATTTTTTGTACACTTCAATTCAAATGTTTTTATTGTTGTAGAAGCTCAGGGGCATAACGTGTTGAACGGCTCGGTCGTTTAACCAGTAATGAGTTTCACTTCCTTTAGGGAGAGCGGCACTTCGCCACGATTAGCGCACTTGTAAATCATGTCCTAACTACGGTAAATCGAATTCCAGCTGGCCTTATCTCGATATGCGCTGAGGAGGTGCACGAGATTGTGGAGACAACGGATTCCGTGGAATCACGTGATCAAATAGAGTAGCAGCGGTTGGACGCGTTCCTTTTCACTGACCGTTTGTGCATTCTCAAGATTTCGAACACGATCGGAATCAGTGACTGCAAACCACCGTGACTCCTTCACATGTGTAATGGGCAGCCATCACTTTACAACTGGAAGACGCTTTCTATGGGAAGATATGGATGTAACGCCAAAGACTTGGAGACCTTGACGCAGGCAGCCGGTACGGTCAAGTGATTTGGAAATTGCACGGTATCACAGATTCTCAACTCGTTTTGCGTAGGCAGGGCGTGAGTGGTGCTCTAACCGCCTAATCAAAAGTCTGATTATGATGCTTGATACGTAACTGATGAAACGTCCGATTTCACGCCCGATCACTCCCACTCGACGAGACAGCAGTTGCACGAGATCAAGCAAGAAGCCCAGTCACCCTGTGAATCACCACCAATCTAGCGAACAGCCGGAGATACCGGCAGCTACGCAGTTTTGGTCCCGTCACTGAACAAGGAAGACAAACCCCGGTGCTTACCAATCTATTTTCAACCGCGAGTTGTGTGTCCACCATAGTGGAATGGAAATTGAAGTGTTGACGCAACTCACGCTCGAAGTTAGCCTCGAGACCGCGTGTACAGTCAGTCTTGGTTAGCATTAACGGTTGACGTGACTCACCTAGAATTGATTCGGTGCGTACCCACAACGGCAGATTCCAGTTGTCGACAAATATGTTGTGAATACAACAGTCATTGGGCAACCCGGTTCATTGGAATTTCTGCTTACGCCATTTGACCCGCAAAATGCTGCTCAGGCCTTTCAGTTTTCCAACCATGTATCAACGAACCACTGGTTGCGAGCATTTATGACGAAAAACACGCGATTCATTTATTGCAGCTTTTCGACAGTTCAATCCTGCTCACTGATAAGGAGGAAGGTAAAACTTGACAGTCTAGAGTAAAGTTTTCGGGAAAACAAGCTGATTAGAGTGATACATGACAATTAATCAAGAAGCAGAGGCATTTGCCGACTTTCCGCATCCCACAGCGCTCGCTCCATCCGGTTGCTCTAATGGAGTGACAAATTGTCACAGATAGTTCAATCCTTAACGCGCTGTCAATGTTAACTCTGAATGACCTAATTCGCGGCAGTGGTAACAGAGAATTTCAGGTGGTTTGACGCAGCCAGCATCTGTGAGTGCGATTCCTCGCGTTTGCCAACTCCTCAATTCAATTTCAGCATAGCTCAGTGCTGAGGATGAATGAAGGCCGAAAGACAGTATACCTAGAGTGTTGGTCCAAAAAGTTGAAGGTCATGGACATTCTGGCCCCTGGATGTTTGCGTTTCAATTCTCCGTATCCTTCTGCTATCCATTCACAAGTAGACAAAAGGATACATAGCGATATTCAATCCTGGAAAGGTTAGCACTGTCTGTAGCAGATCATGCACATCTTCACACATACGCGAACGATCTACGCCGGTGTTCACCAATGCAACTTCGCATTTACTAGTATGCATGTCGTTAGCACTATGCGCTCAAACGCGCAAACAGACACCGCACACATTCGTTCGCATGGTGGGATTTTTGTTGTGATGCTTTGCTATGAATAGCTCGTCCCCAAATCAACTGCTTTGATAAACAATAATGAGACATAAAACAACGGTAAAATTTTTTGGTCACACGGGAAAATTGCTTGCCTCCTGTGCACCGATACATGAAAACAGCCGTACAATGTTGTTGCTGCTACCAGTCGCTTGTATCACTTCGTCAACAGATTTGATTACTAGGTAAACTCTCATAGACCGGTGTGTACTCGGCAAACGTCAAATGGCGATAACTATCCAATATCTGATGGTTGAACTCCTCTTACACATGTTGATTTCAGTCATTTTCGTCCAATGAGAATGAGAGGCGGGGTGGGGAGTTGAAAAGAACACATGATGGCAGAAAAACTGGCCTGAGATTCAAAATAGTCCAAATGGTAGCAGTAATCCACTCATAAAAACAGACTTGTCATGTTGCTGATTCGGCTTCTGGAAGGATGGTAACAATAACCATCAAATGTTCAAACAAATTAAAATACTCGTCAAAGTCAGACAGTCAAAGTTGTATTGTTGATACCCTTACATCTGGTGAGTACAATTTGATAGAAATACGTGCTCATTCAAGAGTTATTGATTGAAAATGAGCAATGGAGAAAAGGACTGCAAAAATGATTAAAAACGTTGCTTCTGTAATAAATACACTAAAACTTTCCCCTCGCCAATCAACTGTATTCACGTTGTTACAGTGGGAATAAGTACAGCGTTGCAGAATGTGACAGCGCATGCTTGAAAAGCGAATCCCTAGGGTTGGAGAAACTCGGGTGGAAAATAAATCAATACTACAAGGTCAACACTAATATCAGTATGTATTTTCTCCAGTGGATTGTGGGGGGCTACGGTCAGATGAGCCCATTTAATGCACACGGTTTCAAGTGATGCATATGTAGGGAAATATACATCGCTATATATATAAAACAATACACCTACAATTTACAGACGTTTCATTTGTTGCATTGATGTGATACATACAAAGATATCACCTCGGTAGCTTAGATAAAAAAATACACTAGCAAAGTTGTGTAGCTGAGGAGAACGGATTTATGATTCGCAATGAAACTGGACTACGTCTTAATGTGAAGTTGTACCTGGTTTTGCTGAGGATTTTCTCAAATTTGGTTATCACTATCTTCAAGGTTGTATCTGAAGTGATAATCAGAAAAAATAACCAACTTTGAACATGGCAAGATTTCAAAGTTAGTACATGCGAACGACATCGGAACTTTACGTCTGTGAATCTGTGGGGTTGAGGAAAGCCAGAAAACTTGGAAGTATTGCCGACAAATAGACTGATTTCTCTACGGTCATTTGTAGATGGCTGGAAAACATTTGGGGGTCGAATAACTCGCAGACTTTTCGAGTAGCATCCGATTCCCAATGTTCAGATGTATATAAATATTTCTCTTACGAAAAGTAATTATGGAATCAAGAGTAAACTGCAACTTCGTGTGCCTAACTGTAAGATATATAGTAATCCTCTGGCCTGTGACGAGAAATACTACGTGTGGGTTTTTGATGGACACGTTTATTCTTAATTGAACATCCCATGTTAGCCAACAAACTGACTGACGCTGGCATACGTTTGTTATGGAGTAGCGCGACAAGTGAACCGTAGTTTTCAGAGTCAGATTCCCGTGGAATGTATCTGTATATATCTACAGCTATCCATTCAGCATATCCGTTCCCACAGATCTCGTTCGAGTGTGCCCGAGAAGCTTCAATTCGACATGTGGGTAGCACTGATTCGACGGTTACCTCGAGTTCATAATATAGGACGCTCATTCTGATTCCGTATCCCTTTGGTATTAATCAACTATCTTCCATTTGGCAAATATGGATTATGCACGTAGTGTGTGCACACCCATGTTGCATTTTCGGTGTACTTGGTAGAGATGTACGTATATGACTTAACCACATTCATTTCTTACATCCTCACTAAGAATCATGTGACTGGAACCCTAGTATTATCTTCCGTGTTTGTGCCTGCAAATGCACAACGATGATCTTCGTCGACTGCTTCTTTCCAAGCTTCTCTTTTGATGAGGAGAAGTTGTTATGCTGACTTGTCTCTGACAGTAACCACAGAAAGACAGGTGGCTTAGTCATAAAATGCCCAATAGACGCACGATAGTTATCGAACATGCAAAGGTTGGATATACTTTGCAACCATTTTTAGATCCGTGGCCATTGTTTTCAACTTTAGACGTATTTTGCTGCTACCCGGTTCCCTGAACTGTCGTGCATGAGGCGCGACTCAAATACCACGAAGCGATTTATATAAGTGGAGCATACAAATTTTCTCTTCTGTCACAAGATTAGGCGGGAGCCACCGACAGATCACAAATGAATTGATTCGTCCTAAATGCGTGTTTTCCTCCTGACATACTTTGATCCTTTTAGGGGTAATCACGAGCTTCAAAACACCGAGGAACAAACCCGACAGCGTGAGTGACAACTTAAGTTGAGTCAAAGCGAATGCGACGAATTTTTACGCGATGCCCTACTGTCTATCGCCGATGTATAATGCATGTTATAAGCCTATTGCATGTTTGTTTACTAACTAGTGGTTGCTTTTTGAGATTCCGATTTGCGAATCCATACATCCTCTGTTCATCCGACACCTCATCTACCACCTGCAGCAGCAAAGGTTTGGCAGAAGTTCCCTTGTGTATCTGAATAATTTGAAAGTGCCCACAAACTGGAATGAAAGAGATGTTAACAAACAGGGGAAATGAAACCGCTTCAGCACTTCGTCCAGACTGTGCGGAGTCCTATACCCTGAACTGAAATTGTCGGTGGAATACAACGAGCAGTTCACAGAACACTGGTGATCAAATAACACTTTATATCCTACCGCATACAGGAAGTGTGTACCTCCAGACACATTTCGCGTATCAGAGAGAATGACGGTCGGTTTACACATCAGGATCGGTCCGCTGAGGTCGAAACGTGGTCAGCGTACAAAAGAGGTTCATCAGATCCTGTCAGGAGATGTGATGGGAATTTACATGTTATTCTAATTTTACAGAATTTCACTGGAGTTGATCACGAGATAAGTCAACACACTATTTGAAGGTAGCTTAAAATAGCATTTGAGGCGAGAGCGGCCGCGCTAGAAACAATAGGTGCATGGCAGTCCTGTCTTACCAACTGCAAATCTGATATTCGAACGCATGCCGATCGTTCAGGAAAGCCACAACAGACAACCTGGATGTCAACTATCCTGATAACATCCAATGGAAACATATCTGTGTTAACCGGTAAGTTGAATGAGTCTCGTTCAAACCAGACCGAGAAGAACCTGCATCTAGAATCATAGATAATGTCATCAACAACAATTATGCCACGGTCGAACGTGTCGTCGACTCCGGGAACAGCCGCGTTCCGACTCAAGGGAGGGGCCGTCCATTCAAAGGAAACTCGTAAAATTGCCCATATGTGAGCGCCAAAAGCCTACGTAGCAAGCTACCAGAGTTGCTTACCTTATTTGCTAGCTACTCGCCTTAGCTGGCTGCTTCCAAGAACGCATGGCTCTCCTCAAAAATCAGGATTACCAAAATCCTAGCACAGAATCCCATCCTGCTACTCTATGAAGGAGAAAACGCTTGTGAATTTAGATTAGCCGCCTTCGAACCCGAAAACATTACTTTCCCGCTTCTGTCGATGGCTTCATTTGTCAGTCCATGTACATCTTTGTAGTGCTTTTTCAAAACCGACAGCTGGCCCCCTACGTGGTTGATGTCATTCACTTCACCTCCAATGCGACTTCCGTGAATAACCACTGACTCATTCCTGTTCTGCGTTTCATGCGCAAAGGCAACCTTGAGAATTGCGCCAATTTAAAGAAACCCCACTATTTCACTGACCAACTTTGAATTTCCAATCTTGTCGGACAAAGCAAGTTGCATGGCCAGCAGCTTTTCTAACGCTCTTGTAGACCTGGGTTTCTCTTAACACATACAAAAACAAAAGGATAGTGCCGTCGCAGCCTTCCCGGTGAACGACTCAACGATAGTTGGTAGCATCACCTTACTCTCCCACCTGAAGCGAAGTGAACAGGTCACTGTCTCGGTGAACTTCGTTTGTAAACCCTTTTGCCTGGTTTCTTCCCAAACTGCCTGTTGTGAGTACCACCGAGCAAAATTCTTTGCCATCATGAGGTGACCGAGTGAAACAGTAAAGAAAAATAATCACCCTTAGTCTGCGAGTGTTCCCTGGACGTGAGTTAACAGTGTTACACAGCAGTTAGCTTGGAGCTAAACGCTCTCCTAATTCCCCGGACCGGCCTGCATGACACATTAGGACGCATACTTTTCTGGTATGTAATTCTTAGGATCAAGTCAAGAGTGCGAGTACTGAGCAGACTTATATTCAACGCAACGCAAAACACAAGGAGTTCATCGCCACGCTCGACCGTGACCGCACTGCTTTCCAAAGTGACTTGACAAATCTCACTTACAGCTCTGTTGTTTGTTTGCAAGATATGTCCGCACCTTGATGTTGAATGTTTTAAACGTAGACGTTATTATTTTCAGTAGTTAGATCCCTTCCAGTCTCATTCTTTTCTCCGTCTCTCCTCGTACACAGGGTTTTCTTTTTCTGGGTGGTTTTGAGTTTGGACATACCTCATGTAAATGAATGTAAGAAAGTTGTTTAACTGTCCTATGCAAATAACGAAAAATGTCACAGTGGATTATTCACAGCATGTAGTGTATCAACGCAGCCATTCAAAGTGTTATAAACTGCGATTGAGTTCGACTAAAATTGCATTCACATTTGCAAAATCATTTAATTGCTCGATACACTGGATTACTACTACCATCATCAAATTTCGAAGTAGAGATGATATGGATCAGTCATAATACAAGGGTTTGCAAGGGCAAAAATCCTACTTCGTGTTCGTTCCGTAGTACTAGGGCGGGTGGTTCTGACGTTAACTAGTGATGAGTCGTGCCTCATCTATTGCTCCTCAGTGCATTCACCTCAATGTCCAATACTCGCCATAATGCGGAGTTATCTGTGTTCCCCAGGCATGCGCATGACTCAATGAAAAGTGTTACTGTTATAGTCTAGAACCACACCAAGATGGAGGTCTTCTAAATGATAATCCATCAATCTTTCGCTGCTTCGGTAACGCACCATTCCCGATTCTATCACAAACGGCCCGGTTAAACATGCAAAGCAGTTTGACTACAGCGAACTCTGTTTCAAAAGTTACTCAAGGATGCCCGTTTTCTCACCGATTGACTATCACTTTTTTGTAGTAAGAAGGGTTTATCCACATTATTGGATAGTTCAATATCCTGACTGACGTGATGAACTCAGGGAAGTTCGAGTGTCATATGATATGCCAATTAAATAACCGATTACCATGGGCGCTGGTGTCTTTATCGTCGTACTGTTTTGAATGCACGAGGCCGACTCACGCCTACTGGACAACCATTGGTCACCTGATCATCATCGCAAGTCTCGCAGCACCGTGACCCCTTCTACATCACAAAGTTGAATGTGCCGATTTCACACTGTCAAATAGTGGGCGTGTAGAATGCAGACGAATGCACGTTGATGGGGAAAAAGGAAGCTTTGTGTTAGGTGCGACTTTCGGTTGATGCGACGCTTGAAGAGTTTGAGCACGTTGATCGTTTTCAGGAGCATTATGTAGGATGCTCGATAGAACACAGAAGTGAAGTGAGTCCATAAGCAAAGACAACAGAAAATATCGGTGTAAAAGAACAGCGACGGTACATATCGCCACTAAGGTAGTCATTGAAATAATGCACACATATTTCTCTGTTTAGCGATTGGACATTCCAAACTCGTCAATTACTGCACTCCTGTGAAAGGCCACTTGAGGTAGTTGAAACGTTCAGCGTTACAATTTGCTGGCGACGATGTGTTATCCACAACCCACTTGTCAGTAGCACGTTGAACACGACGCCTGAACTCTCTCGCTTTATTCGCACTTAGTTTGGTGCAGATATCTTACGATCCTTAGCTCAGGTCCAGCATTGCGATCCACAGTGCCACACATCATACACCGCAGTCATGAGAAGAAATAACGAAGTAACTTCTAATCTGTCAAGCTGGTTGGCTTAATGCTCACATGCATATTGCTTCAGAGAAGTAGAACACACATAGTGAGTGATGGATTCAAAGCCTCAGCATGGACGTTATCAAATTACGTGCAAAATGTTGCACCATAAATATCGGGGGCACTGTGGCCTACTTTTGGATACTTAATAAACTCTACTCATAACACGTGTTGTTTGCAAGTGTACATCAATACTGTGGGATACGCGATTCTATTGAATATCGTGTCTAACATTACTGTGGCTTAAAGTGATGACTTTCACGGCGGATACTCGCAGTATCATGTATCCAATTCTACTGGCATCGCACGCTAAGCTGTGGAGCTACAAATCAGAGCATCTATTCGTTTCACTCATGTGCCCGCAAGCAAAATGGGGCAATGATGACAGCTCGAAGTGCAAAGCATTTTGGTTTGGTATTCCATCTTGTTCAACCGGACAAACTATGAGATATTTTTAAGAAACTAGCACACGGACGATACGCGTGTGACTCCGTGACAAATTCTGATACGGTTATTCACCCAAGATGAGTTCTAATCTAATAGGTTCACTTTAGGCTCACCTGGATCTCCAATTCATCGTTTCAGCGAACTTTGGTCTTCCAGTCAACACGGCATTTCGCACTGTGAAAAACAGTTAGGTGGGGCCGAAAGTTTCTCTCAGCTGGGGTGACCTTGCTGATGGAAAGAGCACTCTGATCCCATAATACTGGGTACAAGTAAATGCGACACAGTCAGGACAGACAAAAGTTTGGATATGTCATTCAAACTTGTCTTCAGTTCACAAGAAAGATAGTTGATTATATTTGCGTTCTTTCACTCGCAAAAGATCAACGGTAATGACCATTCCGTAGATATCTCGTTGTACATCAGATAAAGAACGCACCAACGCATGACAGAACCATTGTCAGATAAGACGTTAACCGCTGTTGGGAAAAATGCCTCCATTCTGATTCTCAGGACTACCTTCACAGTGGGGAAGGTTGGCCGATGCAACTGTGAAACAATGGTGAAACACCCTGGAGTGTCCTGCTTTATTAAATCACATTTTCAGTCAGTTTAGCTGACACCGCCCGCCTCAATTTCAGTTCGTCGAGTACTCCAAACAACAGTAATATACGGCAACCCCCTAGTATTTGGCAATACTGGCCAAATTATTACGACTTAACGTGTTTTCATTACCAATTGAATTCATTCCTTTATAGGTTGGTGAAACGGACGACTGTTCAGCGCTTAAAACTAGGCTTGCTAGTGGAGTGTGCGACACAGTTGAGCTGATCGGAGTAAAGTGTTGACATTACATAGAAACGACATTATGTATTTTAACAAGCCTCCACAATACCCGTTGGTTTATTGCGTGAGTGTAATCTGGTATGACTGTCGTATTGTTTACTTCCAAGCGAGAGAATCCGCATCAAGTCAGAAAGGCATTTTAAGTAAGATTCCGGGAGACCTATTTCCCCAATCGGTTTATCCGAGGCCACCACAACCTTAGTCAGTGTTGCTCATCAAACAGATTTTTTCCTCGAAATTACTTCAGCGATGATCAATATCGTTGGTTGCTTGTGCTTAGTATATCATGTGACTTACGGATGTGCGCACCACAAACATTTTGAGTAGGTTTCATACAATTTGCCTGCAGGTGGTAATACGATGTACGTTCCTAGAAGGCTCACTCCAGATGGAATCTTTCAGTAAATGAGTGTTAGAGTTAGAATGTACGCAAAGGAGATATGCGATTATTATGAAACGTCCATACACAGTGACGCGGAATTTTCTAATTTCTCTTGAGTTAGTCATCAGCATTTTGGACTTTGTGCTATAGAGTGCAATGTGACTTCAATGATTGAACTGTGAACATTCGTCGAATCTTCTCTAAATCTAGAACTTCCACATATTTCCCAGTATTGTCTATTTGAAAGGCATCCAAACTAATCATTGGGTTCACGAGAATTCAACTTTGTCGTACTGTAACGAGAAGGCGTCCAATACAGCACAATCTTTATTGTCCAAATCGCCAGTCACATGCAACGCGCGATCTCTCGTTTATGAGTCATAATTCCAATCCACAACNAAACTAGCACCTCCGGCCTGACAATCCACCACAGTACCACTGCCCAGAAACTGTTACCCTATTTCATCTAATTGTAACATACATACTTCCGCGAAAGTTCAATGCAATGATCGCCGTTGCCATGTTCACTTTTACATGCAGACGTGCTCTTCTACACTTGCTTGAACTCCCAGTTTCACATTAGGTGAAATTACGGTCGACCTCGTCTTTCCCGTTGTTTTGTACACACGCTGTCTTTTATCACCAAACCGGCAGTGCTTGGTCGTTCTCAATGAAATAAGTTGATACACTCTTTTTAACAATGCTACTGACACCATTCACCAAGATAACAACGCGAAGTAAAATGAGTTATCATGAGGTGCTTCCACACTCTTCGATTCAGCCAGCTTTTGCGCAGGTTCCAAATTGAAACTCCAGATATTTTCCATATTACCGTCCACTATTTTACCACTATTTGCTATATGCTGTCGCGTTGTCCTTGATAGTGAATATGTAGAACTGTATAATGTGCATCCATTGTTTACCTACCTAATTCCCTTTCACAATGACAAGTTAACATATTGAACAGCGTTAGTTTATTTGCGATATATGAATATGAGTAGCAATGCTTTTGCGATAAAACGGGCAAACGGGTGATAGAGTTCATTTGAGCATAAAAATTCATGAGTGCTACGATCTAATTTATTGGCGCATTGAAGAGCGTTTATGCGCGGATGGATAGTCAAGAAACAAAGCAAAGGACCATGCTCTCAGTGATCTGAGAGGATTTCTGAAATGAAGAAACACGGAGGAAAGCTTACTGAAAGAACTGGAAATGGCGGACTTTATTGACGGGAAGTAAAAACACGGTGGAAAACTTTCAGTCATTTTGGACCGGATATGAGAAATCAGATGAATATCGATCGTCATTTTCTACAACGCCTCATGTGCACTGAGCGAATGACCACTTTGTTAGACTGAAGTGAGCAAACTGTCTCATCTCTATTTCAGCTGTCTTATTGCTAGTTATCAATGGGTTTCTCGGTTAACAATGATATATTTCTGTGAAGAATGGCCTACTTTATCGTCAGTTCTCCGAAACGGGTGTGGTTTTCCCTTTATAGTTAAATGCACTGGTGTATAACACAGATGCATGTGAAAAGTGCAGTGACGTCTTGTTGTGTTGATCTGTTCCCGTGGTAAAAAAAACTGATTTCACATTGTGATTGTCGGAACAAGCTTTTGGGACCATGTATGCAGCATTTAGGTCAGCCGACCTGGTTGCATGCTTATTACTCACACGCAATGGAGAGACACGCCTGCATCATAAGCTATGTTTTGGAGCACAGGAGAACGGTAAAGACGGTCAATCCAATTTGGAGGCGTACTGATTGAGCCGCAGAGACCCGATCTGAAAATAATTAAGAAAGTTAAAATCGTTATAACTTGTCTGTTTTAATGAAAATTGAAAAGACCCCTAACATAATTACCTAATTCAGCTGAATCGTTCGGTCTGCTCATAAAACTCCCCGATGCTTCCTAGCAATTGTGATTTGGCACAAAATGGCCTAGCAAGATGCAATAGTTAACCGCTCGAGAAATACCAGCCCATTGTTGATAGGAGGCAAGTTTCCACAAACCAGGTTATCTGGCCACTAGGAACCGCCAGAGAGATTTGTGTTGCCCTAAAGCGCTCAATGGCCCCCAACAATGAAGGTGCAGTCGTTTGGAGCTACATGTAAGGTAACACCTAACTAACACGTATACCAGCCTTGATTAAGAAACTCAGTTGAATTTACACAATAATAAGGTTTGAAATGACTGTCAGGTTTTGGTTAGGTAACGTGTTTCTAGAGAAAGCCGGAGACAATCAACTCCTTTAAATTTACTCCATTTTATTAACGCTGGCGAATGAATGCCAGGTGAGACGAAAAAACGACACTGGACGTATAGATGGCCAACTCCAAGTGCTTATCAACGACAGCAAGTACAGTACGGTTGAAGGGGACAGGTGAAATCTAACGAACGGAGCTCCGGGGTAAATTACATGGAACAGGTGTACGTATTGTGTTTCTGAGTAACGCCTGTGTGCATGTGCACACACGCCTGAGTGCAGTGGATTCAAGTGACATCGTACACCATCAACATAGCTGCTCGCATCTGTTGTGCAGTTGAACGAGGTGAACACCATTTAGGTGGTTAGATCTCGGAGAATATTAGTCGGTTGCGGTAACAACCACATTTGGGACCACTTTATATAGTCAGAAGAGACCATAGCGACAACTGCTAGATGGAGGCAACTGTGTAAAGTTAAATCACTCGACGTTCTGTGCCACCAGCAGTTGATAAAGCGTTTAGTCTGTATGCAGATTGATAATCCATCCTTATTTATAACTGAACGCAGTTATTCTCTTGAAGTGTCCTCAACAGGCATGGGAAGTGATGGAAATGTTTAATGACCAGCACTCCATTACTTCTCTATATTGCCACTTCCGTCGTATTGATCAGAACGGAGATAGTTCACGACTTTTGCTGGGTTTTTGAGGCTTGTTTGATATTTTGACGTACCACGTTTGATGTATTGCGGAACAAATAACATTTTGAGGCATGGTCGGGTTGCTTGTGAGCAGCTGATCCCCGGTTTGCCTTTATTCCTGTCGGTTAAAGTAAACACACATTATAAATTCTATACAATGACTGCACATGAAATGCTTATTCTTTTCTGTACAATCCGCCCGCCCCGAATAAGCGTTGCTGAACTTATTGATTACACGGCAATAAATGAACCACTCGAACTCGTCGGGAATGATTAATCAACCCTCTCTGTCACATCATGTTCAGACGAGAACCTGTATGCAAATACACTTCATGTTCACGAAAAACAACCTTCCCATAAACGGGATCTTGAGTTCCATTTGAAGCAGAGGTCCAAATCTTCGTTCTCAGACGCGCATGTGAAACACCTAAAACCAATAACACTTTTCTTGTTTTCGATAGACTGCGAGTTGAATTTGAAAACGCTGGATTAATGTGGTCAACTGGATGGTCGTCAAAGTGGTTTTCTGGACCGAACACACTTCCCCGATGAAAACTGTCTGTACTGATTAAGTACATCCGGTTCACTTACTGACTAATGGAAATGGGATATCATACATATTAATACCAAAAAAACACGAAGCGGTAACACGTCACCCACATGACTGTACACCTTTCTTGAATGTGTACTTCGGGGACAATGGCGTCGTCTCCATGTTCGATTCGATTCGTTCAAGGAAATCGTGTGAGATGTAATCCACTTGAGTATGATCCAAAGCTCTTTGATTCATGTAAACATCAACGATGGCATATAGAGATCCGTTGTAAATTTCAACCAAATGACAATAGTTTGGAACCATGGACATTTGTTTAATCTGCCTGAGAGCACGATCCACCTAGCAATGGAAACATGCAAATGCAGTTTTAGTTACAACGTTTATGATGACAGTTTACCAGTCAACATCTATTAGCCAATGGGATATTAATTCCATTTCGTGGGAATGATGGTAGTTCAACAATTCTAAATAAACAGACGTGCACTGACAGCACAACGCTGTGGAGAATCGATTTCAATCTGTGGGCGAGACCGAAAAGGCTCAAAAAGTTTGCTCCACATAGATTACCAATGTTGACTAACTTTCTGTTCAATACAGCTCGTCGACTTTAAGTTAAACACAACTGAAATTCACAAAGAGACAACATCCCAGATGCTTACTACGTCGTGGTTTGACGACATTTATTTATTCAATTGCAACGCAAAACTGCTTCCATCCTCTCTGTATAGGTTCGCAAAAAATCGTTGTTACAGGGGAGGCTGAAACAATGCAGTTCTCCAGTGGAATCGCTGCTTTTCTCATGTTTAAATTCTCCTGATCGCTTTTCACTCCGTAGGACTGGTGAAGGTTACGTATTATATTGCTTCAACCAGCAACTCCGGTCTGATGATTACTATTTTATGCCGTTGCATTGGACAATAATCAAACATTCGTCCAACAGCCTGTTTTGACGTGCGAACACGATGTACCCAACTGAGGTGATCTATTGTCAGATCAACTGTTGCCACTACAGTTCAGGTTTTGAGTGGTCGATTCAAGAACTGACATGCTGACCTGAGTGTGTCCAGGTGCAGCATGCATTCACGAATTTGCTATGCTTAGGTCATAGGGTTTAAGTGAGTGTCGCATGAAAGAAAACAAACGCAGTGCCTGTATAATCTCCCACTCAGTATGCTGCGTGTGTTAAGATTTCAAAAGCTATTGGCACATGTTGAATTGAACGGACCGGTTTTACAAGTGACAGATATTGCATGAAACCGGCGACCATTCACTGACCTGGACCGCTGAAACTGGATACCCTTGACTGAACGTCAGTTTTCTATGCAGAAATCATAGAGCAACGAATGCTTCTGAATTACAGCGTCACATTAGGCTGCTTTGAGTTGTTTAATTGTGGTTTGATATGTTTACCCGCTGCAAACAAAACGTAATTCAGCAGGGTTCACTCGCACCGTTGGTGTACGCACAAGCTGTTAGATCAACCCTCGGGAATAATTATTCGAAAGTAAACTTCCGGGTTACTTTACGTGCCACCGTTGTGTATATCACGGGTTATGCGATTTTCGGTCCACAAATAGATTCGTCTAACATGTTATGCTTACCTTGTTGCATAAACCGACGACAAGGTCTTGGTAAACGTTGCCGTCATGATTCGATAATCGAGCGTCCCAACTGGCAGGCTGGTTTCCAGCAAAAACCTTTCCATCGAACCGGATAGCTAAAACGATTACGTTCAATGAATAATATCAAGTGAGCATCCACAACTTAAAAATGACAGATCATGAACCGCAAGCCACGGCGGGGCTATTGGCAGACGGTTGGATTTAATGATTATTACCAAGCGGCTAAGTGTGTAAGGCAGCAGACATAAAGATACACTGAAAGAGCAACTCCAAGTCAATTATTTAAAGCCTTTCGATGGGAAAAACGAAACACATGAAACTTTCGCAAACTTACCAACCACATCCGTCGACATGGATTGCGCTGAAGTGTTATTACAAATAATCATATAAGGCTACATTTTATGCAAAACCCCCGGAGGTTTTCAACATTTTGCAACTTCAGACAAGTGTGATTGACAATCTGGTTGGTTACTCGATAACAGTTGCACCGCACAATTCTGACTCGATCAACGCAACATCTGCGATATCAAGACCCGTTATGGATTGCTTCCGATGTACGAAGCCAATAATCAAATGCCACTGTTTCCGTAATGGTAAAACTCGAACCTCTGACGCAAATCACAGTGGTGACATGTAAGCTGGTAATTGAACACACTGAAAAAGTTAAGTAGGGTAAATGACTACTTCAATTAACGTACGCATTATTTCTAGTAAAAACTTACGTATCGGTGAGATGATGGCTGTTTGTGATAATTAAAAATGGAACGTAATTACGGAGGGACAATATGGTATCAGGTATACCATGGTGTTGGTGTGATTCCACGGATGGAATGACCAATAGCGTATACAACTGGGTCTTATGATTGATTTTGTCTTCATTAATTAACGACCTTTCACTGAGGGCAACTAAGATTCGGGGTTGAAATTGGAGCTTGCGTTGTCCTGGGTTGGTGCCGTATTAGCGTTATCTGGGACAGTCCTCTGTGGATTAGCGGTCACGTGCATTAGAAGACTGCGAGAGTTACGGTAAACTACGGTCACAAACCAAGGCGGTTGAAAGTAGAGTACATAAGCCGATTTGAGGTGAAAAGTCGTCGACATTTGATTCTAGCCAGTGGAGTCAGCTAGCAATAGAGCGCAGACAACGAGGAGGTCAGTGAGTGGGTATTCCAGAGTTTCTAGGATGCGGCAGTCTGCTACATACCGAAGACGAAACAACATCAATCAAAGAATCCTACCAGCACAGAGAGCATTTTTGACCGACCCTCCCCCCAAATTTGACATTCTTTATCTAGTGCCACTATTCTTTATTTGTATCAACCTGTAACTATGACCAGTCAAAAAGATGTGATATTCATTTTTCCATCCTCTCTGGAAAAACGAGGGCCAGTGTAATAGGTGCCAGCCTACTGTGGGGAAGCAGCCAGTCGAGATCAGTGGCATGGTCGTCATCATTATCCGACCGAGGTGTCTCCAAACTGATTGCACTTCATCAGACAGGAGAGTGAAGTTTGTAGTAAAATTGTCTTGTTGATGACGCTCTACTTTTGCAGATATCTACTAAATTTTTGGTGTGGCGTGCTGTTAACCTGACGCTTATTTACGACCGTCTGCTTCTGGCATGACTGTATAGCAGTTCAGCATCAAGGTGAACCAATGTTATATTGCCACCTCTAAGTACATTGCCGACTTTTACTCGTAATATGTAACTGCTCAGGTTTTCGCATCCTCATCACCAACGAAAATTAGATACGCATGTATTTGGTGATTCGCCGAGTTCCATTTTATCAGGAATTCGATTTATCTGTTTGATGGATAACAGACAAATCTGGGTTTATCTGTTTCGTTACTTCTAACATTCTTGTTGACTTTTCAAATCTTTTGTTATTGATATGTTTGTGGTACGCACAAAACTCATTAGTTATCATGTAGTAAATAACCATCATATTGAAGGACGGTTCATGGGATTCGAACTTACCTGAACTCGCATTTGCTATATCGATAAAAAAAGAGGGCCTATTTAGTAATTTCCTCCTTACATGAGCATTGTTTCGTGCACTTTCAAGGCAGAATCGGAAGCTTTATAGAATCTGGTCGAGAGTAAATGTGGTAAGCTAAGTAAAAATTGTTCAGAGACTTCCAGTGAAACCCACAAGACGGATCATCTAATCGTCCATCGTATTCGTTGAATTACCCTGAGCATTCCGATAAGTACTTTCAGTAAATATAGTCACCTGAAATCTTTTGCCCAGTGCACCGATTGAAACGTTGATTATGTGTAGCACAATCAAAACGCTTACCTGAACAATGGAAGCTGACCTCGTCATATCCATCTTTGCAGTCTTCACGGCCGTCACAGACTTGAGCCTCAGGAATACATTTTCCAGTTGGGCACCGTAGCTCACCTTTTGCGCAACTGGTATTGACTCTGAGCTTCACGGTTTTTTGACTCGCTTCATGGAAACATCTGAATGAGGTATGCAACATTTCATTCTAACGATGTTTTATAACATACAATCAATCAACAATGAAGGTAGATAGCTGTCTTAGGATTCTCACGTTACCTGCAATATGTGGGTGTAAACCGTCGAGGTAGCATCCACCCAACGTTACAATGAAGTGTCCTGTAGGTCATCCTGAGATGTCTGGTAGGTTGTACTATGCACATGTCTCAGCAACGCTGTACGCTTCTTGTTGCGAACACCCCAATATAGGATTGGCAATGATAAAAAATAAACGGGTTAATTATCCCATTGATATACTACTTCTAGAGAACCGATATAAATAGTTTGTATTTAGCTGGATGACGGAGCATTGATTACATTTTAGCTAGTCAGTTCCAGAATCTGACACTTATTTCTCTGAGACGATGCGACGAGAAAACTTGGTACTGCTTGGATACGACAAAAATACAGATGTTGCTTTCACGTAAAAATTACTTTTGAGACAGCGTCATTTTTGAGCTAGTTCAACAAATCTGGTACCTCTAAACAATCCGTTCAATATCGATCATGACAGCATTGACTAAAACTATTATGTGTAGCGTCTTACGATGGGCCCCTACAATCCGACGCCCCGTAGCGTGTTCCGTCCATGTTTGGGCTAATCAGATAAAGACGGTGAGTGAGAAATCGGGCCGACTTCCTTTCAAACCATAGGAAAATATGCTTTTATGTCCGGCCATCAGTTCCATGAGCATCGCCTTCAGCTAAATTGTACCTGTGACTGTCAGTAAATATGGAGCATAGGCTGTACACAGCAACGATGAGGGACCTGTCTTCCACATCATATTCCGGTGTGGATCCTTCAACTCGCCATACAAAAGAGGAGTTCTACTCATACAATTAAATGAGAAGACTTCACCGTTTCATGGTTTCATAGTTTATAAAACAGTATTTCGCAATATGTACAGGGTACCACATAGCCGAACTTCGCACCATCTTGTGACTGTCACAGTTAGATATCATCATCATCATCATCATAGACAGCAATACANCCTGAGTCAAAAGCCACCTTAGGGCAATGTAGGCAAACCCAGCTTTGATGCAGGTGGAACTCTGTGTTCAGAGAAAATGAGGGGCGTCCAACAAGTAACTAATTGTCACAGTGAAACACCCATAAATCTTCGGAAAATGTTACATTCAGCAGGAATATTATTACACAATCACGGGTTCATCGAAAATGCGAACACACCTATAACCTCCTCTTATACGTTCAAATGATCTTCGTTTTTCAACGCTCTTACTGCTGTTGACAATTCTTTTGAAATGCCCGCATACTTCAACGAGTTTACAGGTGTGTGTTTCTGTCGAATGTTTCGTGAGACTTCCCAAGCCTAATTTTACAGTGCCGTTAGTCGATGGTGTTCACCCTGGGCAGTTGCTAAAGACGGCGTTATCAACGCAGGGCTTGTAATGATGACGAATTTGAATTGGCGAGTTATTTTGAGTCCGGCAGTTTGCTAGGTTTCATTCGAGAACACAGGGTTAAACTGTTCCTCACTAGCAATGCCACATAGCCATCTACAAGAAACTCTCACAGTTGAACGGTTATATGTTAACTTGTCTTGCCGTGAATGGAATTTTTGTTGTTGTTCTATATCGGGTTAGTTCAATCAACCTCACATTGCTCATGCGCTTTTGAGCTCATCAGAGTTGATTACTTCGATTAATGAAGATGTAAGAAACATAGATAACATGACCTTGCTGTGTCGTTTGTTGAGACTATGTCAGAGGAAAGCTGGTATACTTGTTGGAGAGATTGCTTGAGTTATGAATAAACATGGTCAGACAAAACATTATTGTTCCACTAGTCTCG
The DNA here is from genome assembly GCA_008508345.1 of Paragonimus westermani. NCBI lineage: Eukaryota > Metazoa > Platyhelminthes > Trematoda > Plagiorchiida > Troglotrematidae > Paragonimus > Paragonimus westermani. The sequence goes on from QNGE01005694.1 coordinate 33,817, forward strand.
GATATTTGTCCATCAGCGGACTTTGTAAAGAGGCGTTAAACAGTGGCACAGGTTGCGCGCATAATTAGGTTGAGTGTAAGATTCTGGGTTCAATTCTTAATCGTATGGATCATTTAGTTGAAGGAACTGCGATCATGGTTAAAAATAATCATCCGTTTGTGAATGGTTGGTCGCACAGGAGTGGGACATGAAATAATCATTTGGGCCGACCGTTCATGAGGTTTCAACCAGATCGCACGAATATGAGGACAGACTTTTTGTGGACTTTTGGTACATCGCGTTTCAAAAAACTGATTTATACTAGAAACTGAACTGATCGTCATACAGAATGTGTGTGACAATATTTTACTTCGATCCTCGCAAAGGGGCATTGAAGGGCCCTTTTCAAGGACTGACATGCTCAGGCTGATTTTCGTGCGTAGTGAATCACACTAGGAAACGCTCACTGCTGTTAATCAGAAACATATTTTTAATATATTTCATATTACAATTATGATATTTCATAGAAATTAATGTACTATTCAGTGACAAAACTATCTATAGCGGTAGTCTTCCTGTTCGTTGGAAGGTAGGACGACTTGCCACGAGCTGGAAATGCCATGTTGCAGTAACGAGACTTATGGGGTGGATTACGGTGAGACCCAGGGAGCAGTCGACATGTATGGAAAGCGAAAATAAGTGAAATCACGCACTGGAAAACAGTGCGAATGTCGGCGCTCGACATCTCTGATTTCTTTAGTTGGTTAGCTGAACAAGGTTTCCAATAGAGTTTTGATGTATAATTACTCCACTGTCCGATGAATCTGAAATCCTTGTCATAGCGATAGTTGTGGAGACGGCTAAAAACAACTGCGACCGAAAGATTTTCGTATGTCGACCTGAATTACATTAAGCTTTCTGGGCAAACTGAGTACAGGGCAGATCTAATGAGTCAAAGCTTCTGCATCGCTCAAGGTTGAGAATTGGGTCTACCGAAAGAAGTTGAAGTGATCGCAATAAATACCATTCCCAGGGTGATTTCAGTGCAGGTTTGGAAAGCACTGTAGATAAGTGAATATGGCTTTTTGCAGTAGTCACGTGTCAACTTCAAAGAACACCGCATTTTTCAAGTTTGACCATCACTCACATTTGATCGCAGCGTTCGCATTCAGATAGACTCTCCAGCCAGCCTCTTTCGAGAAGAAGCACTAGACTCGAGTTTCGCTCTCATTAGAGCTCATCAGTAGTGCATATGCTTGCCACGGCCGCGATTCGAACTCCGGCCATTCCAATCATGAGGCAACCGTGTCAACCACTGCGCCATTCACCTCACA
>QNGE01005695.1:6490-21477 GCA_008508345.1 Paragonimus westermani
AGAGATAAGAGTTTCCTTTCCTTATTAGCCAATCAAGTGGCTAACCAGCATTGGCCGGCTGGACAGAAAGGCCCCACTGGCACACCTCCCGGTCTTATTCCTTCGGGTTTACACTGGATATGTGGTGTGTTGGTGGAACTGCAATTGGTGCAGCGCAAGCCAGTTGCAGTGATATATAAGCGCAGGCGTCCTTTGGCTTCGGTCACTGTGACAGGCTAATCCGAATCGGATGCCGCCAACCGTGTTGTGGGTTGGAATTATGACTCATAAACGAGAGCGCGCGCGTTGCATGCGACTGGCGATTTGGACAATAAAGATTGTGCTTTATTGGACGCCTTCTCGCTACATCATTAGTGAACTTATTTTATACAATTTATTCCCAGTTGTTAAAACAGTATCCGATCGATATACTGTTGTAAAACATCAGTTTCGTTTGTAGGTAGTGCGGCACGATTCTTACGCCCGGTATGTAGTTATAGTCTTTAACAAGACCGGGGTGTATAGAGCGTACAACTGATTCGATTCGAACAACACATCAGTAGAGTAACGTCATCAATGACGGAGAGGGCAACAACGAGCACAGCGTCCAATTAAATGTGAGATGTATGGAAGGATTTTAAAATAAAGCGAGATGCCAAACTGGAAACCTCATTAATGTGAACCGGTCAACGGAGTGTAGACAGGTGTAACGTCAAGCTACCTGAATACGGAGTGTTTTGGCACGCGTCGAAAAACTACACGAGCAGAGTAATAACATTAATTGCAGACTAGGCTTTCATCAACATTGCCTCGGAGAACGCTAACAATCTAGGATCGCGATTGCGCAATAGGACCGTGAACGAAGTGTCGGGGTCAACCACATGACCTGTTGCGATTAGGTGTTTGACGATCGAAGACGCCGGATTTCTGTTCGAGTTTTGGTATGTTGACCCGCCTTGAAACATTGTTTACACTAACTACTTGGGACTAGGTTTTGGCGAGATATACCCAGACATCTTTGTGGAGTTTCGTCTTGTTATGAACGATGACCAACACATTTAAAGCATATTGTCTCTTTCGTTATTCGGCTTTGAATAATCCAAAATAACGCTGCTGGCGTACTTAAAAAGAAGTGTTTCCTTGGATATAGACAGATCTTAAAGATAAAAGAAGAAAGATCAAGGATAGTGTGCGATCGAGCATGGAAGTAAGTGGCACCCAGTTATCGAACCAGTCCTTAACGAGTATATGGGATGTTCAGAATAAAGAGCATTAAAAAGGATGTTTTGTTTGAGAATGCCAAACTCGTTGCTGAAGTTCGAAAGCAGCACCGAACAGCATCGCAGCTTTGATCTAGCGAAGAGGATAGAGAGTAGTCCAGGGGAGCCAGCTCGTCTAGAGAACACATCAATTTGTCAGTAAGGCGAACAGTTGGTTTGAAATTGAGACTTCATCCTAGAAGGAAGAGCACTTGCCGAGTTTTTCGGAAGGGTCGGCCAGTAGGGAATACAATGAAAGTTCGCATTTTAGTACTTGGGGCCAATTTAATGTGAACATTTCTCCAAAAGACGCATATTAACTTCAGAAACCAAGGAAAGATTCGGCTTGCGCGCTACATTCACCGCCGGAGAATCACAACGTGTTTTGATCAAGCTCGAGTAGTTCATGAGTTTGCCGTCCCATACGGAGTGATACTGTGCTGTAGCGCTCACCATTTACACCAAACACACGTGTGTTAACCGTAATGATAGTAAACCTCTGTGTGTAGTGTGGCGTGGACTGATAAATAACACCAGACACAGACGCACCTTATCTACATTAGTCACAGGCCTACTTAACAAGAAAAGGAATCGACTAATCAATCTAGACCTAACCATGGAAAACCTCATGTGACCTCTGTTTCTTTGTTAGTGCGATTTCGAGTACAACATTCCCGAGGAAGGCCACCAAAGGCAGTTGAAACGCTGAGTATTACAACTTGTTCGTAACGTTATGCTCTTTTCAATTCACTTACTAAAAACGTGCTAAATACGACACCCAAGCTGTCTGATTTCATTAGTACCAAATGTGATGAGAATGTTACAATTTTTCCAACTGTCTGTAATTTCACCTTTCGTATACACAACTAGGAAACAGTAACTAACTCTAAGAGTGAATGATAAAATACTAATCGGTTCAGCCAATTTTCCAGGTCTTAATTAACATGAGAATTTTGTATGTCCTGAGGTTTCACAATCATTAAATCAGTGTTGCCAAATTGTGAAGTAAACTGATAATCAGGCAAATCGTCAGTGCGGAAGATCCTAGTGATCAGCCAAATATCGATGTTGGTATGTGTTTGATGCATTTTGATTTGAACACAAAATGACAGAAATTGATGTGAATTAGGAGTCTGACTGATAACGAGGATCGTGATATATTATATCTAGATATTACGTGACTTATATTAACTACAAAATTGATACTATAGTTGAGACGCACAGCTCGGTCCAATGTGGTTTACGTAGTTCATCATGACTGAAAGATATGCAGTGAAATTTAGAAGACTTGTCTGACTATAAGTTAACAGAAAAACAACATACCTTTTCATCCATGCAACCGAACATACAAGGAATGGAGGGTCCACAAAGGTCCAAATCCAGTAAACCAACATTGCACATGTCATATTCGGTGGTTGACATACCACGGTCGGTAGGCCTCAATCCCGATTGCTTTCTCATACGGCGGGTGAGACCACGAGCCAAGCAGACAGATAAACTACTTTTACCGACACCCCCTTTGCCTGATAGAATGATGATACAGTATCGCACTTGATTAAGTCTATGACGAATTTGTGCAATCACTTCTGGTTCTCGCTCACCCAAGGTCAACTTTGACTGTCCACTGGAACAAAGATTCTGATTTGGACATCCTACACAAGCACTCGTTTTACCAGCAGAATCACTCTGCGTGCCTGGACATTCAGCAGGAGCATCAAGAGGGATATCAGCCATCTGAAAAAACAACAATGAAACAGGTATTGGTAGTACGTCCGAAATATCGTCTGAAGTGTAAAGTTGTGTAATACACTGAACAAAAGAACTGTAGACAACAGAGCATATGCAGCTCCACCTTATTAAAACATCATTGTTAGTTCTCTCTGAAAAGATGAAACGTATATGAGAGCGACGTTAAGGCAAGTCAAAGCTTCAAGAGTGGACTAATGCAAACTGTTCATGGAATAAGAGTTTCTACATCGACTTATATTGATTATTAATAAAAAAAGATGCAAATCCGTTCACGATATTTTTAAGGCCCTTAAAAATTTATCTAATATTTTCTTTTGTTTCGCCAAAGACATGGAAAACATTCTAGTAAGAAGTGCAGAGGTGTTATAGATACTTGTGAAAACGCCTGAGTCAAACATGTTGAAGAAGAAAACGGACCATGACATCCGTCGTTTCCTTAGTATGCCTTAGTAATGAAACGGTCCACAAGTGTCCAATGCCCGTGACTCGTTACCAGCAGTTGTACAACATACAAGGCTCTTGCAGCTTAGACTCTGTTCCATCTCAGACTAGATATTTACTTCAATGGTCAGTTTGCTTCGTCAGACCCGAAGTTCCGATAACGTGTGCAAGAATTGAATAGTTCTAATTCTTTATCTGATGTTCAGAATAAAGTGTGTGAGGGAATGACCTGGAAATTGAGGCAGCAAAGGTCTGCCAGCAGTTAGAAATTATCACTGTGTTCGTACTGTCGCACACTGGTCATGTAACTTCGTGTCGCATCATAAATAGCCGCCTTCAGAGATTGTTATGGATCGGCCAAACCAACCAATCACTGAAGTGGCACCCATCGTTAGTATCTATCGGGGGAGTCAGTTACCTCTGACCGAGTGATTCATCATCATAATAGACAGAAATCCATCAGTGGTTCAAAATAATGCTTAACTGCCACACAACCATGAAGAAATAAAAGCAAACCCTGAATAAGGGGAGGGGAGAGAAAAGGAAGGGGACGGGAAGGGATCTAACTAGCAAAAATTACTACCTCTATATTCAAACATTCAACATCAAGGTGCACACACCTTGCAAACAAACAACTGAGCTGCAAGTGAGAGTAAGGCTTCATCAGCAAGACAGCTTCCTTACGGCTTTCACTGCCCCGCGTCATTGAATGCACTCACTTCACAGACAACTCGGCCAAACAACGACAACATTCACGCCACTGAGCTCGATTAGCCGCCATCTCAACTAGAGTCTACAGCCACCCACTCTGAGTCGCGAGAGCCCCAGCCCGGAGGACAAACTCGATCTACAGTGGCCAACCCCTTGGTGAACGACTTCATTTCCCTATGCCAGGTCATCTGTCCACCTCGAACCTTGCGCCACTCGGCCTCAGCATCGGCGAAGTGTTCGGTGGGGCAGACGACTGGCTGGCATCCTTAATACATGACCTAACCATCTAGGTCTGTGCAAACAGAGATTGAAGAAACGAACTCGTTTGGCAATCACTACCAAACACCCGCTTTCTAACCTCTTGGTTGCTTACACGCTGATGCCACCCGATATGAGCGACTGAACGCAGACCCGAGTGATTACAGTTTGAGTGCAGCGTTTGGCAGAATAAACACAAATGAAACAATGCTCAACGGCGCTGACTTGAGAAAGGTGATATTATAGCGTAGGACAACAACCTGAAAATCACACTTGTACAACAAACCTTGGCTGCTACCCCCTGAACACTGCAGTTATCTAAGACTATGTTTGTACGACAAGTTCTGTAGTAAAATACTTGAAGCAGCGAAGTTTTCGCATGTGTGCGATTAAAAAAGTGATCGCCGCTTGTGGATGCAACGGAAGCGCATAGCGACATAGGGTTTAACCTTTTTGACTCTACCAACCCTCCGAATTTCAAACGAGAGCTCTGACGAACCATAGAATAAGCAGCACGCGATTTCCACTTGTTGGGAACTGAAATAGCCTCACCATTACTTGCTTCTTAAGCTGTAAATTGCATGACTGTGGCTGCTTATGTAACTGCTACGAAGTTAACCGAACCACCCCCACCAATTCAGCTCCCGAATGGTTAAGTGAGGCTAACACCAACCTCTCCCGATGTGGCTCACTAAACCTGGACCGATGTTGTTGACGAAGAATGTCAGATAGTCTAATTATGACCCACTCATCGAAGAAGTTGAGTCACTTCAACGCAATCCACAGTACGCGTACGTTCGCTTTCCTAATAGCATGGAGGGAACAGTTTCTGTTTACCAACTGGCCCCCAAAGGAGAAGTCATGTCTGAGACCCCTTTGCAAGGATTGTCGACACCTTTGATCGAAGAGACCTCATCTGTACCCACTGATTGTGTCCCTATCACAGAGCAGCATAACAGCATTCCCTCAGCTGACATACACAACACTGAAGCATATGATTCCCCAACAACGATGTTTTTCTTAAGCATCACAACGACACCAATATAGTGGACGAGCTTCTTTAAAGAACTGGTGGCCAGAGAAAACAGTGAACAATAGCAGCGAATGGCATGAATCGTTATCTTTCGACCCGGAAAGGGTTAGTAAAAAACGGGTTCCATTGGTTGGGAGAAGCTTGGTGGTCAACTCTAACATCCCTACGCACAGCATCTTACACACAACACATGAACGAAAGGGTGCTACCCAAATGCTGTCCACCAGCAAGATTGCATGCATGTCTGATGAATTGAGCCAGATGTCGGCAGCTTCGACAGAACATCCGCCACTTCTTTCTAACAAGCGCAGGAAGTAAGGACTGGAACGTTGTGTGACTGACCAGGGTAGGCCGGAGATTGACATCATCGGAGGTCCCATGGAGACAGCTCGTATTAGACGAGTTGCTAAGGGTACGCTGAAACAGTCCAAAACGGAAGTCAGGGAGAGTTGTGAAAAGCGGCGTGCATCTAAACCTGTAGACTGCAAAGTTTGTCAGATATGGTTCCAGAAGGAGGACCCTGCGGACTTGGATGAAGACACCGTGCACTGGGTACAGTGCAGTGAGTGCTCTGGTTGATACCGCCACTTGTGTGCCAACTACAGTGAATCTCAACCGGTCTGCACCTGCGTTGACTGTAACAACGTGGACCACGGAACATGACCAGTTGGTAGGATGAGGAAGAAACGGCGATTTCCAACGCCACGTGAAAGAACCCACAGCCCTATTCAGGACAACCCACGAAATCGTTTCACGAGGTACGCCCATGTTTTCGTTTTGCGTTAGCCTAGTGAGGCTCACTGAGTCTTCCTCCAGTGGTTTATCTGTGGGCAGACCAGACTGCTAAGGGTGTATATAAGTGAACGCATTCATATACCTATTTATATAATTATAAAAACATGTTTTATAAACGTACACAAATATACACAGCAGTCTGAGGAAGCCGGAAACAACTAAGGTTGAACTGGCCGAAGAGACGTTGCAATAACGTCAGAGTGTTGCTAGCCCTTTTTGCATTTGTTTCAGCGTTCGCAGAGCCCAAGGGAATGTGCGAAACTGATTCCTAAGTCCTCCTCTACAAGAACCGTCTGAAGCGGGCACCCGTCGAGGTAATACGCGGTGTTCAGAGAGATGCGAGTGTGTAAAACCGTACACTTACCAGTATCAAACTCAAGACGGTTCACTCGAGACCAGTTAAATAGAATGTCAAGGTCCTTCTGTAGGATGGGGGGATCATTTGTGGTGTTGACGGCTCATGAAATTTTGGCGTCGTCAACAAAAAGCAACAACGGGGGTGATTAGAAGAGGAGGATCGTTAATAAACATCAAAAATAGTAGCGGCCCAAGAAGTGTACTTTGTGGTGCTCCACTGAGGTCAGACCTGCACGTAGGAAATGCACCATTACCGCGTACTATGTACGGCGGTTAACAAGAGACGACTAAAGCCACTGAATAGGATTGCCTCGTGCGAAAGTTCGCCGATTAAAACAACGCGGTCCACGCGGTTAAATGTCTTGGCAAAGTCGAGATATACGACTTCTGTTTCGTTACCTTTGGCCCACTGATCAGTGACTATCAGTAGATTTGTGATACACGAACGGCCTTCGCGAAGTTCGTGTTGTGCACCAGAGAAAAACTCAGGAGAAGTGAGGTGCTTATGAAGCGAGCCGTATAGAGGCGCCTGTTAAATTTTCGAAACACTTGATAGTTAAGCAATCGGTCTGTAATCACTGAGACAATTACGCCACCACCCTTGAAAACGGATGTGATGCTTGCGAGTTTCCAGCTGCTGGGTATTATTCCCTAAGAGATGGACTGCGCAATCAGTAAGTGAAGCAGCAAGCCTTCCAGCCGCTTCACGCAAGGCCTTGGGAGGTATACCATCAAGGCGTAGAGAGACGTACCTGAGGCACCTGAATTTAGCCAGCACCACCGTGAAATAAGTACACACAGTACAAGTGTCAGTGTTTATGTGTCAAGATGAACCTGAGGAACCCTTGATGACTGCGGCCTCGAGGCCGCTGATGCACTCGTATATGTATGAGCTTGTATCTCCTATCGGGTGCAAGCAACAGTAAGCCTTACAGTCAGTAACAACGGTAGAGAAAATGCGTGATTAGTGAGAGTACATACCCACTGTCCCGTCTACAACCGGTAGCCTCACTTTTAAATGCGTGGACAAATGAGCTTTCGGTCGTCGAGGCCGCGACCAATCACGACGCAGGTTGAGTCTTGAGCTGAATGTGGGTCACACCGGTGGCCTTGACGCGTATTCAACGAAAATGCGTTGGCGGCTATAGAGTGTTTGTAGGCAGATTTGGATGCGGTGATTGTTAATTGGCTGGTTTGTGGTATAAATTCAGGCGTTGGTGCGTTAGTCGGCCGATAACCGGTTTTCGCGCAAGATGTCGGAACTGGTGGACCTCAGTGAAGTGTTTCGAGTATACTTCCCGGATGGTTTCCGTTGTGACACGTTCGTGGAAGTTCGTGGGAAGTTGCGAAAGTTTCAGCTGGAGACAGGAACGAGCTACATTCCGAGAAATTGTGAAACGGAATTCGGGGAAGAAAATTCCGGAATGTGCAGCGTACAAACAGTGCTACGTGTTTTGTGTGCACTGTACCAGGAATAGCAGGCGGACGGATAGCGTGAATCACAGGTGGCTATTTAGTTTTCTGCATGTTTATATATATGGTGTTACAGGTTTCAAGATTTTCAGCGTTCTTCGGTTATTCATGAATCGTACAATGAGGGAGCTTTGCGTATATCGCACAGTTACTTGGTCCACAATCACAGGACAATGTTGGTCGACGCGGGAGTATATCCCGGCAACCGTAGGCTAGGAAGTACGGCGGAGGAGGCTGTATGTGGGTTTTTGGATAGTTTTCACAGAACCCATAAATCTATCGATTACGTTAGGCCTGAGTATGATATAGTGATGAATCCTAGTGACGTAAGTTCGTAAAGACGAAGGAAGCGATTACGTGAACATCCAGATTGCAATTTAGAGAGCACACCTAAAATGCTATAACCTGTAAGACCTATGTATTTGGAAACGGGCGATGAGGGCAACCTGTTGGTTTTGTCGTTTACGACTGAAAGGCTTCGAGAACTATGCGTAAGTTATGGAAGTGTCATCATGGCAGATTCCACAGCTGAGTGCAACAACGGAGCTTACCATTTATTGCAGGTCGTTGTTACGGATTGTAATGGTAAAGGTAGGAGCGTTTTTTAATATATTTTTTTCCTAATGAAAGTCTGCTATGTTATAAGGTCATGTTGGACAGCTTCAAGCAGCTGATGCCAACAACGGATCTGAAGACGATCGTGGTAGATAGGCACCCAGGACAGCTGAAATGTGCAAAAGAATATTTTCCTAACGCTAAGATTCTGTTTTGTTCATTTCATATGAAACAGAGTATGGTTGACAGATGTAAACAACTATAGGGGATATCTTCAGATGAGAGAAACCTTCCCACTGAAGAAATGAGTGATATGTTGTATTGTAAATCCAAAGAGGAATTTAGCGGGATGGTTAGCAGCATTTGCAGTCGCAATAGGGAGCTTGGTGAGTATTTGCAAACTCGCCTGCTTCCTGTGAAAGAGCACTGGGCCACGTATGTACGACGTGGCATTGTGCACTACGGGAATGGGACTGATAACTGGGTGGAGGTGGCTAATAGGTATGTCAAGTGTAATCTGTCACCTTGGTCATCGTCATACGACTGCACAAGGGAGATACTGAATCGAAACGAGTACTGGGAAATGAAATTCCGACGGATTGTTACGATNAGTGAAGGGTAGAAGTTTTGCATGTGAAACGGTCGGCGTAACTGCATTGGAACAGTGTTTTCCGTATGCACTAAGGGTAGCCGGGATAACTGGAAGAAGGCTGTTCGCGTGTCGGACATGCAACCGGGCAACGTAATGTTTGCTGATAAACACGTCGTCAGCGCTGACGGTCATGGGTCCTGTACGTCTTCGTTCTTCGTCAATTGGGAACTGCCATGCAGACACCTTCTTTGGTGTTGTAATAATGACCTTATTGATGCAAGCAATATGTTGAGAAAGAGTAGGTGGTTACTGCCGGAATATTCTCCAAGCTGCGCAGTTAACGGTGCACGCCCGGATGTTTAATTAAGGGAAAGATTGAATGTAAGGCAAGCAAACTGATAGAAACTAAGAACCTTACCTCGAACATTTGCGAGGTAGTGAGCAGCATGCCGGGTGAGAGTTATGAGTGGACTGTGAGAGCGCTGAAGCAGTTTTTGGATTTAGCTACATCAGGCGATAAAGTGTTCGTAGGGTCGTTCGCATGCTTTGACACCGAGGTTGAAAAGCAAAATCCTCTCAGTCAGAGGTGTCAAAGCTACTAACATCCAGTTCTCAATCGAGACAACGAAAGCAGTCTATGTGGAGAACGTCCCCTACATTAGGATTTGGAAACCAGCCTGCAATGATGGACGACACGACCGATTTCGTTGCGCGATGGCTCGTCCGGCTGCTCGTGCTGTCCGCCATCCACCCAATGTTGGCCTTGACCGTATTCCAACATCGTGTCGAGATGTTCCTCTAAATGTTGGAAAAACCACGCCTCCGATCTGGCCGTCTGTCGTATTTCGCCTGCCCTGCCTCGCCCGTTGGTCCGATCCAGTCGAGCGATGACTCATCCGGTCGCGCACGTTGTTCTTGATCCGATCGCAACAGGCTTTTGAACGTACCTCCCCGCGTTGAGGTATTCGGTCGAGCGTTCGAAAACTCGCACCTCCGACCTGACAATCCACCACAATGAGACTTGGCTGTTTATTTCACATAAAAATGAACTCCTCGGTCCAGTCGAACACCTCTTCACCACTCATTTTTTCAGTATCGCATCTCTTAATCTTCATAACTTTCAAAGGCTTACACCAACTACTCTGGATGTTATAGAAAAAACATCTGTTCTCTGACGACTTCATATTTGGTCTTGGATCAGCGGGCAATACCTTCCTAGGTCGCTACTTCTTCAGAAATTAACGTTTTTGATAGAAGATGAAATATTGAGCCCGTGTTGGCAATTCTTCTCTCAAGTTATTTCGTTTTGGTGCTACGTTACCACTGAGTTGACTGTAGCCACATCTGTTTCGTTTTATATCACCTGCTTGTTCGACCCGTTATCTCTTATGAAGCATTGGTGAGGATTAGCATGACTCTCATCTCCTCCTCTAATCGGTTCTCTTTCTGATGTCAGAAAATCATCTCTTCAACAGTTGAACGCATGCAAGCCGAATCCACGGATTTGAGTCATCATAACGCATACGAATGCTTCATATATGAAGAACTGTTAGCAACCTCCTAATAAAATCACGACTAACTTAATTATAATTCTACAGGAGTTGGTTAATGGTGTTTTTTGTTATCATACCCTGCCATTTGCATTTACTATATGAAACCTACTTCTTGGGAAGTTCATACGTCTCATTTCCAAAATACCCAAGTTGAAGTTGCCAAAAGTATGGTTTCCTTAATGATTCCACCTTTCTAATACCCATTTCGGGCATATGTGTTTAGGCTAAGTTGTCAGAAGTCAGGAGCTAAAGATATTCAATCTATGTCCATCCTACTGACTTGCTTTTTGCTCTGTTCGCAATGAAGCGTTCCCCACAAATTACTCTGGTATAAACGATTCGTACCTCTTAAAAAGTGATCAGTTCCTTCAATCTGGATTTCCAAATACCATCTGTGGTACTGGTGTTATCCCTGCCAGAAACGTCCTTCATCGTTGCAACATGTTGCAATTAAATCATCATGGATGCTAGATTTCTTTGTTAATTTTCCCGTCTTCATTCTCTTCAGTTTTACTAATTGACAGTACTACTCTCAAAACTATCCACAGCTCCAATCTGTGTTCTTTTATCGTGAATGAACTGATCCAAGTTTACTCGTGACATACCCAAACTGTCAAACGTCATTTTTTGAACTCATAATAGACTACATTTTAGTTTCAAAGCCCTCATTATTCGCCCCCGAACAGTTACCAGTTGTTGATTCCCTATTAGCACGCCATTACTCGTTCATCCACAAACATTCCATATTTGGTTTCCATATGTCAAATGGGTAATGGACTACGGTTGGCGGCATCCGATTCGCATCAGCCTGTCACAGTGACCAAAGCCAAAGGACGCCTGTGTTTAACCATCACCGCGAGTGGCTTGCGCTGCACCACTTGCAGTTCCACCCACACACCACATATCTAGTGTAAACCCGAAGGACTAAGACTGGTAGGTGTGTGAGTGAGGTCTTTGTGTCCAGCCAGCCAATGCTGGTTAGCCAATTGATTGGCTAGCACGGAAATAAAACCCCTATCTCTCGGAGAATAAACAGGCGTAGAGACTGCAATGACAAGATCCAAACCGAGAAGAAAGACGTAAAATGTAATGCAAGAAGCATTTCAGTATAAGAGTGCATGCTAGGATGAAAAACGAAATTCAGATCGGACTACGAAAAGAACAGACAGACCATTCATCGTAAAATACACCATTAAAGCTGACGAAAATAATGTGTAGAAAACCGCAAAAACACCAAAGTTTTTGAAAAGATGAGCAGATTAATTGCCGCACGACCACGGTATTAATCAATACAATCGCTAACAGAAATAGGGCGGGTCTGCTGATACGACCTACCTGAGCCCAACGTGCTCGTCTTCTCTTTACCGACGGCGTACAATAAGTACGTTGGTGTCCTACGGCTAGCGCATTCGCGGCCGCACACATCGCAACGCCACATAGTCACGTCACCATGACCTATGGCACCGATGGTTACCTTGCGTACCGCGCGCTTCTGTTCACCGTCCGACACTTGCTGCTCATTGAACTCGCGGACGCCCTGCCGGATCATATCTCTCCAAACTGTCCGATTTAACGCCAAGTCTTCCCAGCATCTAAACTCAATGTTACAACGCGAAAGACTTAGCTGCAAAACACCCTGCTATCTCCGCCTTTGACCACCAGCATTTCGCTTACCTGATTTCACCTGCCCATATAGTAGCTGTTTTGGAATACGGCCATCGACCATTCGACGGACGTGACCTAGTTAACGGAGCTGGTTCAGCATCAGCATGGCTTCCATTCCGTCCATGTTCGCTCGCCACAGTACCTCAGCGTTCGGAATCATGTCCGACCACCGAATACCCAAGATGCGCCTCAGACACAGCACATGGGAGCGGCTCAGATAGCGCACGTTCCGCTGGTACAATGTGCATGTCTCACTGCCATACAACAGTATAGACAGCACCATTGAACGGTAGACACAGAGCGTGTGGCCATCCTCAGGCTGTGGTTCTTCCAGACATGTCTTTCAAGACGTCCGAAAACAGCACTAACCTTTGCCACATGAGTTCGTAACTCGCGACCTACGGATAGACTTGTGGTCAGGTTGCTACTTGTGAGCTAAAGTTCGCGCCACCATCGACGCGAATTTGAGTTGGAGGTGCAGAAACAACACCTCTACCCGTAGAGAGCTGAAAAAAAGAAAAGGTCTTACTTGTGTTGATATTCAATCCAAACTTAGATGCCGCGGACGCGAAGGCCATCGCTAGGCGTTGCTTTTGTTCTTCACTGTGTACCAACAATGCGCTGTCTGCGAACAGAACCATGCTTATCATTGAGGCATGTAACCAGGTTGGGGCTCCGAACGTCGGATATTCAGCGGCGCCCATCCGTCCCGTACTCTATCTCAACGGCGTCCCTCCCCCAAGAGTCCTGAAAACAACGGTTAGCATGGCAGTCAAATAAAAGCTAAATAGCACTGGAACTAGCACGTAACCCTGCTTCACACCACTGACAATGTCAAACTCATCACAAGTCGATCCACATGATTGTACCCTCGCCCTCATACCCACATGCAACAATCTAATCATACCGACGAACTTACTCGGACATCTAAACTCACCAAGCACCGTCCACAACACCACGGCACGCAGAATCGAAGGCCTTGGTGAAGTCCACGAACAAGGCATACAGAGACTGATTTCGTTTCCGCATTTCTCCTGGAGCCGTTTGGTAGCAAACATCAGGTCGATCGTACTGCGACTCGCCCGGAATCCGCATTGCTCCTCAGGATCATTTGTCTCCAAGACTTCCGTATTCAACCGGTTCAGAAGAATTATAGCAAGCACCATGCCTGCGCAGCTCAGCAAACATTCCCCTATAGCTGTCGGCGCATTGTTTGTCACCCTTACATTTGAACAAGGGTACGATAAGGGCATCCTTGAATACTTGCAACGTCACCTCGTGCTCCCAGATGGAGTGAACCAACTGGAACAACGCACGGTCCAGCATCTGTCCGCCATTCTTCGAGATTTCACCCGGCAGTTCATCCTTGCCTTCAGCCTTCCCTTCGCGCAGTTGACCAATCGCTCTCTGCAACTCTAGCAAATCCCGGACGGGAGCAAGTGAAGACTTGATGGCCTGCTGTGACAGGCTGTTCACAGTCACCCAATCAATGGTATCAGGGCGGTTTAGTAGGTTACCAAAGTGTTTGCGTCATACTTTTATGATGTCCTCTGGCTGCGAGCACAAACAGCCGGTGTCCACGTCTGCCGGCGCTTTGGTAGACTGGATAGATGAACCGAAGATCGTCTTAAGCGAATCGTAGAACTCCTTGTGCTGTCGGTGATTGGCGTAGCTTTGCATTCACTCACCCTGCTTTCTCCACTGGTCGCCCTTGATTCTGCGTACACGCTCCGCCAGTTGACGACGGATACTCCGGAACGTGACATTCTTCGCTTAATTGTCTGGGTCCGTTGTGAGAGTGGCTAACACCGCATTCTTCTCTCATACCAAGTGGGAGATAGCCGCGTTGTTGTCCAACCAGTCCGAACATTTCTGACGTTCGAAACCAATCATTTCGATGACTGCTGCCCTGATCTCTTCTTTCAGCTGTTGCCACACATCCTCAGTGACAGTGGATACAGAAGTATCTTGCACACGAGCGGCAATGGTACAATTAAAAACAGCCCTCATCTCACATATCTCCAATCGTTTGACATCCAACTTCTGTCGTCTTCCGGATGATGTACAACAAACAGGCTTGCATACCTACCTATTATATGATCGGTGCTACATTCAGCGGCGGGTACCACCCGCGTGATACGCACTTCACGAATGTCGCGCTGCTGCACAATCACGTACTCAAGCAAATGGTGATGACCGTTTCGTGGGTGAGTCCACGTCGTGATTTCGCCCGCATCTAGATGGAATCAAGAGTTCGTGATAGCCAGCCCGTGAGTAGTACACAGATGGAGCAGACGATCACAGTTCTCGTTGACTGAACAAACGCTGTAGGGTCCGAGGACTCCAGGTCAGGCTATTAAGTCGCGCCCAACTCGAGCGTCCAAGCAATCTGGAACAAACAGTCGGTCACTCACCAGCGCCAACCGGATTGTGGCGGACAGTTGATCATACAACTGGTCCTTTGTATCATCAGTGTGACACATAGTTGGACCATAAACACTGACAGACGTGACACCTTTACCTCGACCGGATCTCATGTGCATCAACATGATTCGAGGGCTGAGGCC